>JARQOC010000003.1:429740637-429785482 GCA_033576535.1 Allobates femoralis
AGGGCAGAGGCTGGAGGGGAGAGCGGAGGCTGGAGGGCAGAGGCTGGAGGGGAGAGCGGAGGCAGGAGGGCAGAGGCTGGAGGGGAGAGCGGAGGCTGGAGGGCAGAGGCTGGAGGGGAGAGCGGAGGCTGGAGGCAGAGGCTGGAGGGGAGAGCGGAGGCAGGAGGGCAGAGGCTGGAGGGGAGAGCGGAGGCTGGAGGGCAGAGGCTGGAGGGGAGAGCGGAGGCTGGAGGGCAGAGGCTGGAGGGGAGAGCGGTGGCTGGAGGGGAGGGCGGAGGCTGGAGGGGAGGGCGGAGGCTGGAGGGGAGGCTGGAGGGGAGGGTGGAGGGGAGTGCGGAGGGTGGAGGGGAGAGTGGAGGCTGGAGGGGAGGCTGGAGGGCGGAGGCTGGAGGGGAGAGCAGAGGTGAGAGGGGAGGCGGGAGGTGAGAGGGGAGGCGGGAGGTGAGAGGGGAGGTGAGAGGGGAGGCGGGAGGGGATAGCGGTGGCTGGAGGGGAGCAGAGGCTGGAGGGGAGAGCAGAGGCTGGAGGGGAGAGCGGAGGCTGGAGGGCGGAGGCTGGAGGGGAGAGCGGAGGCTGGAGGGCAGAGGCTGGTGGGGAGAGCGGAGGCTGGAGGGCGGAGGCTGGAGGGGAGAGCAGAGGCTAGAGGGGAGAGCGGTGGCTGGAGGGGAGAGCGGTGGCTGGAGGGAGAGGCGGTGGCTGGAGGGGAGAGCGGTGGCTGGAGGGGACAGCGGAGGCTGGAGGGCGGAGGATGGAGGGGAGAGCAGAGGCTAGAGGAGAGAGCGGAGGCTGGAGTGGAGAGCGGAGGCTGGAGGGGAGAGCGGAGGCTGGAGGGGAGAGCGGAGGCTGGAGGAGAGAGCGGAGGCTGGAGGGGAGAGCGGAGGCTGGAGGGGAGAGCGGAGTCGGGAGGGGAGAGCGGAGTCGGGAGGGGAGAGCGGAGGCGGGAGGGGAGAGGCTGCAGGGCAGGGAAGGGTGGAGAGGCTGGGGAGGCAGGGGAGGCTGGAGAGGCTGGGGAGGCAGGAGAGGCTGGAGGGGAGAACGGAGGCTGGAGGGGAGAATGGAGACTGGAGGGGAGAGCGGAGGCGGAAGGGGAGAGGCTGGAGGGGATAGCGGTGGCTGGAGGGGAGAGGCTGGAGGGGAGAGCAGTGGCTGGAGGGGAGAGCGGAGGCTGGAGGGCGGAGGCTGGAGGGGAGAGCGGAGGCTAGAGGGGAGAGCGGAGGCTGGAGGGCGGAGGCTGGAGGGGAGAGTGGAGGCTGGAGGGGAGAGTGGAGGCTGGAGGGGAGAGCGGAGGCGGGAGCGGAGGCGGGAGGGGAGAGCGGAGGCGGGAGGGGAGAGGCTGCAGGGCAGGGTGGAGAGGCTGAGGAGGGAGGGGAGGCGGGAGGGGAGAGCGGAGGCGGGAGGGGAGAGGCTGCAGGGCAGGGAAGGGTGGAGAGGCTGGGGAGGCAGGGGAGGCTGGAGAGGCTGGGGAGGCAGGAGAGGCTGGAGGGGAGAACGGAGGCTGGAGGGGAGAGCGGAGGCTGGAGGGGAGAGCGGAGGCTGGAGGGGAGAGCGGAGTCGGGAGGGGAGAGCGGAGGCGGGAGGGGAGAGCGGAGGCGGGAGGGGAGAGGCTGCAGGGCAGGGAAGGGTGGAGAGGCTGGGGAGGCAGGGGAGGCTGGAGAGGCTGGGGAGGCAGGAGAGGCTGGAGGGGAGAACGGAGGCTGGAGGGGAGAACGGAGGCTGGAGGGGAGAACGGAGGCTGGAGGGGAGAGCGGAGGCGGAAGGGGAGAGGCTGGAGGTCATAGCGGTGGCTGGAGGGGAGAGGCTGGAGGGGAGAGCAGTGGCTGGAGGGGAGAGCGGAGGCTGGAGGGCGGAGGCTGGAGGGGAGAGCGGAGGCTAGAGGGGAGAGCGGACGCTGGAGGGCGGAGGCTGGAGGGCGGAGGCTGGAGGGGAGAGTGGAGGCTGGAGGGGAGAGTGGAGGCTGGAGGGGAGAGCGGAGGCGGGAGGGGAGAGCGGAGGCGGGAGGGGAGAGCGGAGGCGGGAGGGGAGAGGCTGCAGGGCAGGGTGGAGAGGCTGAGGAGGGAGGGGAGGCGGGAGGGGAGAGCGGAGGCGGGAGGGGAGAGGCTGCAGGGCAGGGAAGGGTGGAGAGGCTGGGGAGGCAGGGGAGGCAGGAGAGGCTGGAGGGGAGAACGGAGGCTGGAGGGGAGAGCGGAGGCTGGAGGGGAGAGCGGAGGTTGGAGGGGAGAGCGGAGGCTGGAGGGGAGAGCGGAGTCGGGAGGGGAGAGCGGAGGCGGGAGGGGAGAGGCTGCAGGGCAGGGAAGGGTGGAGAGGCTGGGGAGGCAGGGGAGGCTGGAGAGGCTGGGGAGGCAGGAGAGGCTGGAGGGGAGAACGGAGGCTGGAGGGGAGAACGGAGGCTGGAGGGGAGAACGGAGGCTGGAGGGGAGAGCGGAGGCGGAAGGGGAGAGGCTGGAGGGGAGAGCAGTGGCTGGAGGGGAGAGCGGAGGCTGGAGGGCGGAGGCTGGAGGGGAGAGCGGAGGCTAGAGGGGAGAGCGGAGGCTGGAGGGCGGAGGCTGGAGGGGAGAGTGGAGGCTGGAGGGGAGAGTGGAGGCTGGAGGGGAGAGTGGAGGCTGGAGGGGAGAGTGGAGGCTGGAGGGGAGAGCGGAGGCGGGAGGGCAGAGCGGAGGCGGGAGGGGAGAGGCTGCAGGGCAGGGTGGAGAGGTTGAGGAGGGAGGGGAGGCTGGGGAGGCTGGAGAGGCTGGGGAGGCAGGAGGGCAGGGGAGGCTGGAGAGCAGGAGAGGCTGGAGGGCAGGGGAGGCTGGAGGTGAAGGGAGGCTGGAGGGGAGGCTGAAGAGGCAGGAGGGCAGGGGAGGCTGGAGGGCAGGGGAGGCTGGAGGGCAGAGGCGTAGCTGGGTGGGTGCAGACTCACCGCGGGCCGGCCGGCGTGCGGCTGGTGTAGGAGGAGAGGAGGGGCGGGCAGAGGTGCAGGACAGGAAGTCCCGTCCTCCCTCCTCTCCGGGCGGGCGGCTGGCAGCACGGGGTCCCCCAGGGGGTGGGGGCAATGGGCACCTGATGGCTTGGGGCACGGGGCGCTCGGCCCCCCTGCCCCCCGCCAGGTACGGTGGTGGGTGGAGGGGAGAGGCTGGAGGGCGGACGGAAGTTCCGAGAGCGGAACCTTCCTCCGCCGCTCCTTGTAGCCGGGGGACCGCGCAGTGGTGACACATCAGGAGCATGGGTGGAGACCATCACGGAAGTAATATTCCGGAAGTGGCCTTCGGCTTTTATTATATAGGATAACTCAGACAACTGACACAAATTAATGTTGGATAAAATTGGCTGTGTGGCTTTATTAAGGTAAATTATCTTTATTAATTCATCAAATAAATAATGAAAATCACAGGTTAAAAATAACCACTCATGAATATTCAAACTTTTCTATCAATGCATATTTAACAAATAAATAACCGAAATCAGCCCAAGACAATGGGCGATTTTACCCAACCGGGCGAAATGCTCCTAGCATGAGACCCCCCAACAAAGCCACAGCCAATTCTTCAACAAATTTTGTAACCCTAAATTAAATATGTCAAGACCAATGTCGCTCAAATGAACTCCGTCAGACCTGTAAAAACCTTGTAGAAAGCCTTCTAAATCTGTATGCCTATAAGAAATTGGCAGTAAAAAATCATTCCATCAATTTATTAACCCGCTTCCTGATGGATTCATGAAACTTCAAATTCTCGGAGGACCAAATAAGGCGAGGAACGATCTCAGAAAATAAAATTGTCACGCCTGGAAACATGTCCTTAATTAGGCTAGGGTCACACTTGGCATGAGTTTTTTTAGTGACTTAAAAAAACTCATGCGTTTTACCATGCGTTTTTTTCATGTAATTATGAGTTTTTCAAGGTGTGTGATGGCTCCCTGCATCTTTGGCTGCGTTTTTAAATCTGCACCAAAAAATAGTGCATGCACTATTTTTTGGTGCGTTTTTAAAAACGCATGCGTTTTTGTAGAAAACTCATGCGTTTTTTAACATGGGCCCCTATGGAAAACGCATGGTACATTAGTACCATTTAGTGCCATTCAAAAACGCATGCGTTTTCCATAGGAGCCCATGTTAAAAAAACGCATGCGTTTTTATAACATGGGTTCCTATGGAAAACGCATGCGTTTTTGAATGGTACTAATTGTACATGCGTTTTTGCATGCGTTTTCCATAGGGGCCCATGTTAAAAAAACGCATGCGTTTTTGGAAATGCACCAAAAACGCATGGTACTGTCACACATGCGTTTTTGCTATTAGGGCATGCGTTTTTTAACATGGGGGCCTATGGGTGCGTTTTTACATGCGTTTTTGAAAACGCAGGTCTCCAAAAACGCTTGTAAAAAACGCAAGTGTGACCCTAGCCTTAGACGACAATCCCTCTGAAAATAATACAAAAAATCCAAAGTAGGAATTTTTCCGAGATCGTTCCCACCCAAATGGAGCAAAATCACATCAGGAAGGGGAAAAACAGATGAAAGGTAGCTTAAACATTTGCATAAGTTAGCTAACCTCATTCATCGAACACTGTGCCAGAATAATAAAACTTGACCGCGGTCAAAGGAAAGGTTTTCCGAATACTGGTGTACCATAGCCCTCCGATGAGCCCAATGGATAAAAGAATGTCCTATTATCCACACAATAAAAGGACCTAAAAGGAAACAGATCATAAATTAGGCAGCAAGTCTGGTCGAATGTATAATTGGGCCCTAGCAGATGACCATCGACCCATCGCCCGAATTTTTCTCTCACTCAAACCAGATTTCGCCACCTCTGTAGCAGCGCCTATCCTGAATGAGTGAGAAGAGATTTTTAAATGGCTCAAATTTAACCTAAGCAAACATTTTCTCAAAATAGATCGGAATTGAAAGCTGGTGACTGGCTCCCCATTTTGATGAAGAAACAGGGAACCAGGAAAAGAAGGGCGAATCTCCAACCACTTTCTCATATTAACAATGGGGCAAAGAAAAGAATAAGGAACCCTCTTCAACCTAATGCGAGAACCCTTCCCAAGCTGATCAGTTTTGGAGGAACGAATCAAAATCAATAATGAATTTTTCAAACAGTTGAATATCCCCCACCAAAAGTCCTGATAGGCGGGATTTACTATAGGGGATTAACTCACCGATATGAAGGGCTGCAAAAAAAGCTAAAACAAAACATGTGCGAAACAAGCAAATTTCAAATTTCATATAACAAATTTCATCCAACACAAACCACAATTTAGATAACAGATCAACAGAGATAGGTCTCCTACAGTCTGGGTGAAACTGATTCTTCCGAAAACCTTTCATGAACTGGCGAACGGGAAAAAGACAAATTAAGGAAGTGCCACCGTACAATTTTTGAAAAAAAAAGAAATGCCTGATAGCATTTTTGACAATGCTCAGTGACTAAGCCCTTTAGATACACAAAACTTACAAAAAGATAAGACGAAACTAACATCAGAACCTACACAGTTCACATTGTGCACTTTACAAAAATTCTGCCACTCACGCCATGCGGCCGAATAGGAGGCCCAAGTCGAGTGAGCAATAGAGTTCTGTATAAAAAATTCTGTCATTCCAGGAGGCTCTCCCAAAGACCAACCAGAAAGGGGATCCCGTCCAAATCCGATAGAGGAAGAATTCTGCGAAAATCGACCCAACGCTGCTGAGAAAGGAAAAGGGCTGCCCGATTAGCAGAGGCCTCTGAAAAATTGGCCAGCAACCCCACATTATGATGCAAACACAAAAATACCACCTGACGCAACATTTTAGTGACAATAACGCTCTTGGAGGTTAATGCATTGAGAGCAAAAAACGTGCCTGTACATCCAGAGGAAAAAGCAATTTTCTTATTAGCCAGTGCTAAACCCCAAATATTCAAAATAGCGAGAACAGCAAACCGCTCACGACCCACTTCATTACCAAAATAAGACATCGATACGACATTCTCCGGTAAGGCGGAAAAAACTCCAAGCCTGTCCAAAAACAAGACCTATACCTGACATAACATCCACATGACAATACAAATTAATCGATTCTGCGCACACAAAATTTTCTGGAAAACAACAAATGCCGTTAAAGTCGGACAAAAAACGACGCCAGACCAAAAGATCATCACGCAACGGAGCAGTCAAACGAATATGACTACCTGGAGAAGAGACACCCTTTGTAGCATCATATAATCTATGCAAAAAAGGTCTACCCATCGGAAGAATCCGCAAAGCAAAATTAAGACTGCCTAAAAGGCGCTGAAAATCCCGAAGACTAGGCTCCTCTTTAGACAACATGGTATGAATCATTTCCTGAAGTTTTAAAATTTTTTCAACAGATAAACTAAGCTCCCAACGGACAGTATCAATAGTAATACCTAAATATTCTAAACGATGACAAGGAAAAACCGTCTTCTCTTCAGCCAAAGGAACCCCAAAGGAATGCATCAACTCCATAAACCTAGCTTGCAAATCATGACAAACTAAAGAAGAAGAATCGCCCACAAACAAAAACTCATCGAGATAATGAACGACACCCCAGCTGAAATGTTAACATTGACAACCCATTCCAAAAATTTAGCAAAACCCTCAAAATAATAGCAAGAAAGCGAAAACCCCATAGGAAGACACATGTCAAAACAAAAACAACCATTAAAGAAAAAACCCAAAGAATTAAAACCTGATGAATGGACTGGGAGAAGCCGAAACGCAGATTTTATGTCAGACTTAGCAAGTAAGGCGTTACGCCCACACTTGCGTAGTAATTCAATAGTGTCATCAAAGGAGCTGTATTGAACTGATGCAACAGACGCATTCACTTTATCATTTAACGACTGGCCCTTGGGGAAAGATAAATGATGAATAATCCGGAAGCTTCCCAATTCCTTTTTTGGAACAACCCCTAATGGGGAGATCCGAAAATTGTCAAACGGGGTTGAATTAAATGGGCCAGCAATGCGGTGCAACTGCAATTCCTTGTCAATATACCGGGAAACCACCTCAGGATGTGATCTGACAGAGGCCAAATTACGCACTATAGAGCAACCAGACCCAAGAAACTCAGGGACTGGAAAGCCCTCACTAAAACCATCAATTAATAGATTGGCTATCACCTGTCTTGGAACCTGTCTAGCCATGGTAGCATGCCTAACAGGTTCACCGGAGTCATTGTTTTTGAAAACGGGTTCCTTTGACACCGGCTGACCAGACTGATTCTGCCTACGGTAACATTTGAAGGCAGGGTGCGATACTGCGCAAGTGGAGCATTCATGTAGAAAACGACAAGATGCCTGCCACTTGCAGGTAGATTCGTTAAAGGTGAAGCAAACACTTTTGCGTGTTGATTGCCCTGCCAGCTGCTTCTGAGAAGAGGAACGTTGAGGCAACATCAAATTTAGCCAAAGGCCAACATCCTTCACTCCCCACCTAATAGACGGGTGAACGGCCATTTTTTTCCTAAACGCCTCATCCTAATGCTGCCAAGCAGAGCCACCAAAATGTTTATAGGCCTCCATGATAATATCCAAGTGCTGGAAGAGACCGCTACAAAGCGTAGGGAATTTCTCTCCCAACACAGCAGCGTATATCGAGAAGGCCTGAAGCCAGCTGTGAAAAGATCGATAAGGCCTACGCCGATCACTATCCGCATCAGACCTATCATCTTTCCTCTCATTTTTAGATGTCGGTTCCTTAGCAACCGGTAACAAAGAAAAAATATCTAAATACTCCTTTTTCCAGATTTTTTTCTTTCACCGCCAAGGGCAGATGAAAACCAAGGGGGGATAGCTCACATACCATATCTTCCTTATACACCGCTTCAGACACATTCTTCTAAGGACTCCCCCAGCCCTGGGCGAGCTAAAAACTCCTCTAAAACTTTGCTAACAATCCCTGAAACTAACCCAGCTGAAACAGAGGGAAGAGAAGAGGAAAGGAGAGGGAGAGGCATCTCACCACGGCCTGGCTCTGTATTCCTGGTATGCTGGAAATCCAGCGGATCACAGGCTAAAGGGAGTTCCTGACCTAAAGGCAGGCGATGAGATGAGCTGGCGTCTTCATCTGAGGATGCCCCAAACATCCATGCCCGGGAGGCAGCCTCATGTCTTGAAGAGGTATGATGAAAAGGCATTGAGGCTGTGTGCAGAGCAGCTGAGTCCAAGTTCCCTAGGCAACCCACAGAGGGATCACCCAAGGAAGAAGTGACTCACCGTAACCGGGTCTTCACGTCACAGGCGTTGTTTCTCCCTGTCATGGTTCTGCGCCTGCAGCTGTGGGGCTCGGTGGTCCAGATCAATAGTGGTTGGCTGAACAGATAAGGTTTAGTTATTCTTGTCGTGACGCCACCTGCGGGAATTACGGTGATTTTACCGACGCTGCTTGGGCTTCCGGGGGATGTACGGCAGCAAGATGGGACGCTCCCCACAGGATGAGCGGGAGTCCCCGGGGCAAGGAGCTGCACTTGATGGTGTGTGGATGCTTTGTGATTCTTAGCACGCAGAGTTAAACAGTTTTGAAGAAGCACAGACACCAGTATTCTCTGTAACGGGTCTTTTACTGTAACCGGTAGATGATACAAG
This sequence comes from Allobates femoralis, assembly GCA_033576535.1. Lineage (NCBI taxonomy): Eukaryota > Metazoa > Chordata > Amphibia > Anura > Aromobatidae > Allobates > Allobates femoralis. The sequence continues at coordinate 429,749,207 of JARQOC010000003.1, forward strand.
GTATACAGTTGACGGACCGGGTGGTCCCAGCAATGACCGGTGTTGTTTCAGAGCTCCGCAGTGTTCCTCCGTTCTTAACTTTTTCTATTTGCCGACGTCGCTTTAGTGCGCCAAGTTCGGGTACAAGGGGGCTACTTCAATTTCCCTGCCGGTGTATACAGCCCGGTGTGAGGGGAGCCTGATTCATTTTGGTGGGTACTCCGCTGGCAAGACGGCTCTAATTGCGGAGGTAGTGGGGCGCTCCTAAGAAGCTGTTCCTCCACTGCTGGTTTGCTGGGCAGCGATGAACGACTGTTCAGCTTTGGAACCAGTGATCCGGTTGTTGATGGGCGTGGGTGTATTTTGACCCGTTTAGATGGTCGCCCAGGTTCGGTCTTGGGGCAACGGGAAATGGCGCCAACTGGTAGGTGGTCTGTAGGGCTGCACAGAACTGTGCAGAGCCCTCTTCTCCTACGTTCCTTCCCGACCACTTCTTCACTTCTCTCCTCTCCTACATTCTCCTACACTCTACTCCTACTCTCCGCCCACCAGGACCTGATTGGCCCTCTATGCTAGTGGTGCATGTAGAGTATGGAGCTCTGAGTATTAACCATGTCATTACTGAGACGGAGAATATTGCATCTTCAGTCAGGGATGCAATACCCTCCTGTGACGCACTCGTTGCGGGGCCTATTGCGGCACGAGTCTCCTCCTCGACCTCTCTCATCAGTTCGCGTAGTCTTAAACCGGCCATGTTCTTTAGTTGGAGAACCACACCCGCTCAAACTGGTAGCCGCACTTGGAACAGAGCTGTTAGGAAGACCTTGCCACACCTGTTTTCTTGTGGTTTTTGTAGTCCATGGGTGGGCTAAAATCTTTGGCCAGCCCCCTTGGTTGTTTCCAGCAATCGGGGCGTACTTGGATTTTGGCGCCTCTGCCTTGGCCCTCCCACGAAGAGGGGCAGAGGCACACCCCTGGGCCTGCACTTGGTGGTTCACATGGCTGGATCCGCCATCTTGGTCACCATCTTGACCCAGTGGGGAAAAGGCGGGAAATGTTTGTTTTAGTAGAACAAAGTTCTTTTTGGTGTAATAAAAGTTCTTTAAGCACACAATACCCGTTGGGAAACGGGCCTGCTCGTATCCTGTTCGTGACGCCAAATTCTGACTCACCGTAACCGGGTCTTCACGTCGCAGGCGTTGTTTCTCCCTGTCACGGTTCCGCGCCTGCGGCTGTGGGGCTCGGTGGTCCAGATCAATAGTGGTTGGCTGAACAGATAAGGTTTAGTTATTCTTGTCGTGACGCCACCTGCGGGAATTCCGGTGATTTTACCGGCGCTGCTTGGGCCTCCGGGGGATGTACGGCAGCAAGATGGGACGCTCCCCACAGGATGAGCGGGAGCCCCCGGGGCCGGGAGCTGCACTTGATGGTGTGTGGCTGCTTTGTGATTCTTAGCACGCAGAGTTAAACAGTTCTGAAGAAGCACAGACACCAGTATTCTCTGTAACGGGTCTATTACTGTAACCGGTAGATGATACAAGGTATACAGTTGACGAGTAACGGACCGGGTGGTTCCAGCAATGACCGGTGTTGTTTCAGAGCTCCGCAGTGTTCCTCCGTTCTTAACTTTCTCTATTTGCCGACGTAGCCTTAGTGCGCCAAGTTCGGGTACAAGGGGGCTACTTCAATTTCCCTGCCGGTGTATACAGCCCGGTGTGAGGGGAGCCTGATTCCTTTTGGTGGGCACTCCGCTGGCAAGACGGCTCTAATTGTGGCGGTAGTGGGGCGCTCCTAAGAAGTTGTTCCTCCACTGCTGGTTTGCTGGGCAGTGATGAATGACTGTTTAGCTTCGGAACCAGTGATCCGGTTGTTGATGGGCACTGGTGTATTTTGACCCGTTTAGATGGTCGCCCAGGTTCCGGTCTTGGGGCAACAGGAAATGGCACCAACTGGTAGGTGGTCTGTAGAGCTGCACAGAACTGTGCAGAGCCCTCTTCTCCTACGTTCCTTCCCAACCACTTCTTCACTTCTCTCCTCTCCTACATTCTCCTACACTCTACTCCTAGACTCCGCCCATAAGGACCTGATTGGCCCTCTATGCTAGTGGTGCATGTAGAGTATGGAGCTCTGAGTATTAACCATGTCATTACTGAGACGGAGAATATTGCATCTTCAGTCAGGGATGCAATACCCTCCTGTGACGCACTCGTTGCGGGGCGCCACAGACGCAGGCAGAGGAAGTCCAGCGTGCTGAGCAGCTCGCTGAGACAGAAGAGCTGCTACATACGCTGCTATAGTAGAAGCATCTAAACCAGCCGGCAAAGGGGCAGGAAGAGGGGCCTGAGGGGACATCAATGCAGAAACCTGAGAGTCTGTGGCTGACAAAGGCGGGCCTGATGGAGCCGGCGTTCTGACAGGAGGCCGAGATTCCCAAGGAGCCTGGAAACCTTGCGATGCTTTGCCAATCCCTTGAGACTTCAAGACTGAAGGAGATTTACGCCGGGACCCAGCAGAGGCACTGCTGCGAGAGACCGCCCGAGAGCTCCGAGTAGGTGAGGGAGAATAACGCTCCCTGTGACTGCTCTTCATCCTCAGGCGACGAGGTGAATTTACATCCAGTACTTCAGTTACTACGGAGCCCACAGTATGAGGCATGAAACTGGCAGAATCAGAGACAGAAGCGGTACCGGAGGTAACAACCATGGGGCAAGGAACAACCGAAGGTGAAGCCAAACATGCCCTCAGCCATTCTTCACCACCCTCCTGAGTGGCACGAAGCAGCAGGTCAGACACAAGTCCTTCCATCCTTTGATGTCCTGTCACAGTCTGACAGACCTGACAGAAACCTCCCCCTTAAATACTGGCTCAATCTTGCCGCCTAAATATCACAGCCAATCACAGACTGTCACCACACATCACCTGGCAGTTATCAGGGTCACCCCAGCAACTGCCAGTGTAACTCAATCCTAATAGGTCAATAAATATAAAAACATCATTGGTCACTCACCTGACCAATAACCTGATACACTAATAAGGCCTGTGTAGCCATGTTGACCCCCGCAATGGCTTAGGGGACAATCCATTATATCATACTTCAGGGGGTTTTAAGAGGGACACCTGTGCTCCTTTGTAATTTACATGCCCCGAATGGAGGTCAGGCTCACTTCTTAACTTCGATCCTGCCTAGCCTCCCCTCAACCCAAGGACAAGTGCAAATTCTTGGGGGAAACTTCAATTTAGCCTTTTCTGACCAAATGGACAGACTCCACTTGAAATCTGCCCCCTCTAAAGGTTCCAGCAGGTCTGGTAACTCTGCGGCTTTCGGAGACTGGACGATCTGTGGAGGGTGGACAACCTTGCAACGAGGTAATATACTTTTTACTCCCATCCCCATCAGTCTTATAGCAGGATAGATTACCTTTTTGGTAATATCTTAGCGTTACGATCCCTACTTTTAGCAAATATAGGGAGTATTTCGTGGTCAGACCATGCCCCTCTTATAGCTGAATTTGGGATTTCTGGGGCCCCCACGTACAGTAACACACTGGAGATTTAACGAATCACTAGTGACCAACATGTATACCCATGAGAGGCTCCACACGTGTCTGTCCAACTACTTACTTTGAAAATGCCCCATCGGCTTCCTTACTCTCTATCCTGAAGGAGGCGCACAAAGCAGTATTTTGAGGAGAATGTATTGCACTTTCCTCGAGATTGAAAAAAAGATAAAAAATTACAATTTCTTGACTGCGAGAAAAAATTTAAACTAACTGAAAAGAGGATCAAGTGTGCTTTGTGAGGTATAGACAGGCAGGTAACAACACTAGACACATCATGGACCTAGTTGAAGTGGCCAACAAAAATGGGTTGGAGTCAGTTCTCTTGAGGATTGATGCAGAGAAGGCCCTCGACAGGCTTAACTGGAAATTCATGTTCCACACTCTATATCACTTTGAGCCCTTTGTCTCGGCCTTGAGGGGACTCTACTCATTCCCTGCAGCGAGACCAAAAAATCAACATGTATACTTTCATTCCCTGCAGCGACAATACGACTAACCTCATGCCCATTCCGGTAGTCTTCCCATAAGAAATGATATTAGGCAGGGTTGTCCACTCTCCACTTTACTGCATGTCCTAAGCATCGAGCCACTGGCAGCCCAGATACGCTACAACCCGGATGTCTCGGGAATCTAAATACGCAGCAAATCTTTCAAAGTGGCTTTATTTGCAGACCATGTTAAGTTGTCCTTGACTAATCCTACCATCTCCCTTCCCAATGTCAATCTAATTTTTAAAAAATATTCCGCATTGTCTGGATATAAGCTCAACTCCAGAAAAACAGAATCATAAGTTTAACCTACTGAAACAATCATATACCGTATTTTTCCTTTTATAAGACACACTTTTTTTTCTCCAAATTTTGGAGGAAAATGGCAATGCGTCTTATAATCGGAATATAACATTCTAGCATCCTGGGTTGCTTAGGAGGGGAGACAGCGGTGAAGTGGGTTCAGAAGTGGCAGGGAATGGTCCCTGCTGAAGTGTAGAGTGCACAGCTACCGCAGCTCTGCCTCTACATTACAGGACATCACACTACAGCACAGTGCAGAGTGCACTGCTCCCCCAGCGCTGCCTCTATAGTCCAGGACATCACACTACAGCACATTGCAGAGTGAACTGCTCCCCCATCTCTGCCTCTATATTACAGGACATCACACTACAGCACATTGCAGAGTGAACTGCTCCCCCATCTCTGCCTCTATATTAAAGGATATCACACTACAGCATAGTGCAGAGTGCACAGCTCCCCCTGCTCTGCCTCTATATTACAGGACATCACACTACAGCACATTGCAGAGTGCACTGCTCTCCCAGCTCTGCCTTCATATTACAGGACATCACACTACAGCACAGTGCAGAGTGCACAGCTCCCCAGCTCTGCCTATTCATTACAGGACTTCACACTACAGCACAGTGCAGAGTACACTGCTCTCCCAGCTCTGCCTTTATATTACAGGACAGCACACAGCAGCACAGTGCAGAGTGCACTGCTCCCCCAGCTCTGCCTCTATATTATAGGACATCACACTACAGCACAGTGCAGAGTGCACTGCTCTCCCAGCTCTGCCTATTCACAAGTCCGTGTATTATACGACTTATTCGGATGTGTCATGGATGATTAAACTGGAAGGTTCTCCCCCTCTCTGGATGTCTGGATGGGAGCGTCAGCTGCTTGTGTTTGTAAGCAGCTCCACACTCATGTCCTGACACGGGGGAGGCCATTCCAAGTTAATCATGTGTGACACATCCGACATAGGGCCACGTCACACACACAGATATTTGTGCAGATATTGGTCGCAGATCTCTGGTTGCAGTGAAATCATGGACACATTGTTACTTGAGATGAGCCACCACCCCGGTGTTCGAATTCGATTCGATTCGTCAAATCGACGGGGTGTTCGACCAATGTTCGTCAAATGCTCGACGAACACTGTCGAACACCCCGGAAAACGAACAATCCGGGCCTGTGGGGCATTTTCACTTCCACAATGTATATACATACATTGTGGAAGTGAAAAAAAGTGAAAGAAAGTGTTAAAAATAAAAAAATAATCAATGCTCACCTGTCCGCGGTCCACCGAAGCCTCCGGCAAGGTCCTGCGGCTTCTAGGACCTGTGGTGACGTCCTGTTCTTGCGCGAACTCCGGTCACATGACCGGAGTTCCGCGAGAACATGACGTCACCACAGGTCCTGGAAGCACAGGACCTTGCCGGAAAGCTTAAAATAGATATTTTTATGATTCGGACCCTTTCTTTAAGTAAAATTTACTTAAAGAAAGGGTCCGAAACATAAAAATATCTATTTTAAGCTTTCCGGCAAGGTCCTGTGCTTCCAGGACCTGTGGTGACGTCACGTTCTCGCGGGAACTCCGGTCACGTGACCGGAGTTCCCGCGAGAACATGACGTCACCACAGATCCTATTATCAATAGGACCTTGCCGGAAAGCGTAAAATAGATATTTTTATGATTCGGACCCTTTCTTTTACTTAAATGGAATATATCTAGGTTACAGGGGAATTAACACATATCCCAAATAACCAGGTATATATTATTTCCCTGAGCTTTATAGATGGGGAATAATCATGAAATATACCGGTGATTAATTATTTTTAGAAAGTGACATACTGTCTATTAATCTAGGTTACCAACTGGGCGTTGTTTGTTATAGGATTCTTTATTGCAACATTACATTAGTATTCATGTGACACACCAAAGGGAGTATCTGTACCATCAATTATCATATTTCCGATCATACATTTGTGTTACTCTTCCCAGTAAAATTGTACTGCATCACTTGGTTGCTATCTTTACAATTTACTATTGTGTACACTTTTACTTGGATTATGTGTACCTGTGTTTTTGTTTGTGTTCATACACCTATGTATATCATCGTCTGAACTATATATATGTTTTCAAAGATGATCAATAAAAAAATATGTTTTACTAGCTCACCCTTGTTTTCAGTGGACTTTCTCTCCCTTTGGTAGATGCTTTGAATTTACTTTGTTATTCCCACTGCATATTTATTGTGGCCAAGTTAATTTGGATTGCATTAATTTACTGCGTTTTGTGACAGATTGCAGCTGTTCATTATGGACATCAGATCTAGAGATTCAAACTGGATCTCCCAAATAGACAGAATATATAAGGATGATATACTGAATGATAAAGAACTAGAGAGTGGTCTAACTCAAGACTTTACTAATACATTCCAGCACCCGACTAAAAAGATATTTTTAGGGTGGCATGGTGGCTCAGTGGTTAGTACTACAGCCTTACAGCGCTGAGGTCCTCAGTTCAATTCCCACTAAGAACAGCACCTGCCAGGAGTTTGATTCTGTGCTGGGACTGGCTGGTAAGTTTTAGCCTGGGAAAAAGCACATAGCAGTGACCCCTTCTTTTAAAGGGGTTGTCGTATCTGAAAGGGAACCTGTCAGGTCATTTATGCCCCCAAAACTATCACTACCTGTCCCCGCAGCTTCCTACTACATCCCTAACCTCCATCCCTGTCTGACCTAAATGTGTATTGTAATCACTGAGAAAAATTATTTTATTACTTACATGTTCCTATGGTAATTATGGTGGTGTCTGCGAAGTGCAGACACTCTGGGTGTTCTCTCCTGGTCCATTTTCCTCCCTCACTCCATGGTTATCACACCCCGGTGGGTGTGATTTTCTCATTTTCGGCAAGCTCTCATATTTTCAAATCTGTGCAATGCTTTTTCATTATATGACGTCGCGGTCACGTTATTTCCGGTCCTGCACAGAGTGGAGGTTTATTGGGTGTACTTGCCCAGTTTCAGAGCATGTGCACTGTGCATTCTGAAGCCGGCCAGTATACCCAATATATTCTGATAATGTACAGGACCGCAAATAGGCGCGGCCGGAGCATCATACCAGGAAGGAGCCACCCACAAATTTGAAAATCCAGGAGCACACTGGAAATTAGAATATCACACCCACTGGGATGTGATAACCACAGAGCTAGGGAGGAAAATGGACCAGGAGAGAACACCCAGAGTGTTTGCACTAACAAAGGCACCACATAATTAACATAAGGACACGTAGGTAATAAAATCATTTTTCTCAGCGATTGCAGCACAGTATTAGGTCAGATAGGTTTGATTAGCAGTGTAGTAGGAAGCTGCAGGGACAGGTAGTGATAGGTTTGGGGGCATAACTGACCTGACAGGTTGCCTTTAAACTACAGCCTACCGTCACTATATTTGAATCCTCACATCATGCACACTGTGCGGTGTGAAATATCTCTGGTGCGAGCAGCAGGAGCGGACATTTATGTGATCTCAAGTATTTAATATGTATACTGTCAGCCACATTATGACTAGACTGTTTCTAGCCTTGCTCAAGAAAGGTGCTTTAAGTGAGCAAAGCAAGTTTAGTTGGCATGTGACCACATGTATGCAAATCACATACTCACAGTCACACACCCGCCAAATCACCACAGCACTGCAAGCAATGTGAGGATTCACAAGTCTGCAGTCACATATTATCTGTATATAACATCTGATGTCTGTACATAGTATGTTACACCCAGTACAACGGAGTCTACATGACTGGTTTATGATATTCTGTGACTATAGACGTGATGGTATATGACAATGGGTGTTTCGAACATCTGGTGTCTGTACACAGTATACCAAACAAATCTGTACACTGGTTATTATTATGTACACAGATTTACAGTGCTCTATAGTAGTCACCACTGGGCCTGCCTACATTACCTCAAATATTACATATGGAGGCATATAATTTTTCTTTATAACATAGCCATGAAGCATGTTATAGTTTGCTACATGTGTATGACACACCCAGAGCAGGGTACTCAACTCTTGGGCTCGGTCTGGGTAGTCACGGGTGGCTGCCCGAGGCTGTGGCCCTGGTGGTCAAATGTTAAAGTGTAAATAAAGTATATAAAAGTTCGTCGTGACGCCACCTGCAGTATCTGGTGATGCTCACCAGCGCCGCTACAGTCCTCCGGTGATCGATGGTACTGCGCAGTGATGATATAGTCCTCCGCAGGCAGGACTGGACCACCGGGGCAGCGATTCTGTGGAAAGAATCAGTTTGTGCAAGAGAGGATGCAGCAGAGGTGATAATTCATTTCACCGGGTACTTTACTGGAAAACTTTCAATCATCGTTACAGTCTTTCAGTGCAGTAGATGTTATAGCAACAAATGCTACGGGTGCTGCAAGTGGAATTTCTGGCTGGTAGATGGATCCCTCACTGTGTGCCGTTCCTGTTCCTTCTTTCCCTTGCCTCCCAGTGGCGGTGAAGTCTGACTTCTTAAAGATTAGTCCGACCTCCTGCTGTTCTTTGTTCTCCTCTCCCTTATACCCATCGGGTGAACCTTCTCTGGACACTGCAACGTCCTGCTTTCCTGGTTTCCCACTCTCTGGGTTCTTTAGGGAGTCAGGGGCATATATACCCCTGTTCAAGGGTTCCTGTGAGCCTTATAAGAACTTACAGAGCTGGCTCCGGTACCCGGTTTCTTTCCTCAGTTACATGGAACCCTCAGCCGAGGAGACCCTCCTTGCTCCCTCCAGGCCGGCTGCCTGCCTCCCTCCAACTCCTACTCTCTAACTACTCCAACTCACTAGTTCCCCCTGGAGGTGACTATCTATCCCCTACCAGGGTACCTCCCACCTACTGACTAGTGTGGGGTGTGAGTCCTAGGGTTCCACCTACTGGCCATAGTTCCATCTGCAGCGGGGTGACTACACTGCTTTTATGGGTGTAGTACCCCTTTTTGTGGCACCTACATAGTGAGGCGCCACATGTACAAGATCAGTACCACCATCAGTATAGATGAATGCAGCAACAGAACGATGATTAGTAGATGAATGCAGCAAGAAAACCAAAATCAGTAGATGAATGAAGTGACAGAACCACCATCAGTATTTGAATACATCCCAGAACCACCATCAGTAGATAAATGCAGCATCAGAACCACCTACAGTAGATAAATGAAGCTTCAGAACCACCATCAATAGAAAAATTCAGCACTAGAACCACCATCAGTAGATAAATTCAGTACCAGAACTACTATCAGTATTTGAATGTATTAACAGAACCACCATCAGTAGATACATTCAGCACCAGATACACTGCCAGTAGATTAATTTATCCACAGAACCACCATCAGTAGATGAATGCAGCAACAAAACCATCATCAGTAGATGAATACAGCAACAGAATCACCATCAGTAGATGAATGCAGCAACAGAACTACTATCAGTAGATCAATTCAGCAGCGGAACCACCATCAGTAGATCAATTAAGCACCAGAACCACCATCAGTAGATGAATGCAGTCCAAAATAGAAAAGACGGCACTCACCGGTGAAAGTTGCACTTTTAATCGGGTTTGCTGGTTACATGGTGCAGGGAAGGGGGAGAGGCGGAGGTGACGACGGCACTGTTTCGCGCTCCTTGCGCTTCAATGGGTCACTCAGTGTCTTTTCTATTTTGGATTGCATTGTCTTCTTCTACGGACTGGCACCACGGTGTCTATGGGCTGATTGCCTCACAGGTTATTGTCTAAGGCTGTCAAGTATACTGGTGCCCCATTTCCACTACCTGTGAATGTTTAAGATGAATGCAGTGACAGAACCACCATCAGTAGATAAATGCTGAGTCAGAACAAGTGTCAGCACCTTATAGATTACATCTTCCCGGATTGGAATCATTCCCATCCCTTTTGTCTCCATGAAGTACAGATGCAATGATGAGATTTCTCTCCCTCAGCTTCTCTCTCCAGATTTCCATCTGCAGCAGTATTTCCGGACTGATGCCCTTAAAAATAAGAAGTATCATTATACTGCCCCCAAAATATAAATATCTAAGATGCTGCGCCCCTGACTAAATAATTGCCCCTCACTATGCTCCCTGCACAAAAAAGCCCCAATCTGTCCTTCTCCATAATATCCCTCCCACACTATCACTCCACATAATATACCCCCTGCACCATACCTTTCCATAATATACCCCACGCACAATATACCCCTCACACACAGCACCCCTATCACTGTGCACTGTCTTTTTCTCCTGTGGGCTTCCATCCTCCTGTGCTGTATCTCTTGCCCCCACCCTTTGCGCTGTCTTCTCCTGTGCACTGTCCTCTATCCCTGTGCACTGTCTTGCCCGTGTGCTCTGTCTCTTTCCCCCCCTTGCACTGTCTTCTCCTGTGCTCTGTGCTCTATCCCTGTGCACTTTCTTACCCCTGTGCTCTGTGTCTTTTGCCCCCACTCCTTGCGCTGTCTTCTCCTGTGCACTGTCTTCTCCATGCTTGAGCTGTGCTGCAATGAGTGCAGCGTCCGACTGCTGACTGCTTATAAATAGTACTGAGCTAGCAGCAAAGCGGTGACACTTTTCCCAGGCAGGGACCTGTGATGGTACCTGTGAGGCGGCACTGATTTTTTACTGACAGCTTATCAGCATTTGTAAGCCGTCAGGAGTGGTTAAACGCTCTGCTTATCTCAGCACTGCTCACGCAGTGATAGAGACAGTGCGGGGTGGAGCATAGACAGCGTAGGGGGAAGGAGAGACAGGGCAAGGAAGCTATGAACTGCTGGGGACACCATCCTGCAAGCGGTGCAGATGGTGTTGCTGACAGTGAGTGCGCCCCATCACTTACCCAGGTGCTGACGCTGGCCCTGCCCTCCACAGTGCCCCCTCATAATATACCCCTCACACTTCCCCCCCATGATATACGCTTCACACAGCCCCCCTCATAATATACCCATGTGGAGACACTGGGGTCAGTGAGTGCTCTCGTCCTCTGGCCCAGCCACCTTTAGAAGGACAGCAAGGACCAGGGCTCATCCCAACTGAACGCCTGACCTCTTCACAGTGAGCGGAAAACTACTCAGATAACACAGGGTGAGGGAACCACAATATTAAGGATTTATTGGATCCCCAAACAGTTAACAATATATAGCACATAACCAGCAAAACATAAAATGTAACAGGAAACAGTTTGTTACCCTTCCGCTGGCTCACCAGGGATTAGAATATTTGTGCCTCAGAGCTTTCAGGGCTACTTACTGTAAATTAGCAGCACCCCGGTTTCAGTGGGCTCCCACCAATAAAGGAATAATGCCATATTTAGGAAGCTGACCGAGCACAGTAAATTGTGTAACCAGGTTACTGGATTGTCCCGACCTTGGTTTCTTCCTTATGTAGTCTTTGATATCCCAGCAGAATCATAGCATTCGATGCTGAAGTCCATGTAGTATTATAATCCAGGTTGTGATCCCCTTGGTTGACACCGAAGTGCCTAGGCCTCAGTTATGGTCTGCTAATCAGATCCGTAGATCCTAGATTGGTATTGGTCCCATGTAGCTTAACAACTGGTCAAATTAACAGTCCTTCTTATATACCCTTGAGCACTCAATTCAGAACATTGGGAACTTCACAGTTGGTTTACTAAGACTGTTCTCTTATTGGCTAGATTTCAAGCTGAATGGATAATGTTCATTTCAATGATGTGGGAAGAAAGGGGCTAAGGATATTTACATTTAGTCTGCAATCCATGACATCAAACAATGGTGGCTGAGGTAATTTACTTAGAGCCAGCAATAAACATAGGAATACAATTTAAGGCTCACATACTTAATTTATCTGAGTGTCTGATCTTCCCTGAAAAGGGGTGAGATAATTACATAAGTAAACACAAACTTTAAATCATAGTAGACTCCTTGTAGACACCATGAGTGGCTTATCACAAGTAAATAAAGAAAATACCATCATGTCTGGCTAAATTTTAAGAAAATTAACCCATGCTATGTATTAAAAGAGTCCATGTCATCAAAACCCCCCATACTGTCACCCCTCATAATATACCCACACACACTGCCCCTCTCATAATATACCCATCACACTGCTCCACCTCATAATATACACCCCCCACTCTGCCTCCCCTCCTCATAATATACCCCCACACTGTCCACAAAGGCAACCTGGCAGCCAGGCACCTTGGCAGTCAGGCACCCTGGCAGCCAGGCACCAAGGCACCCTGCCAGCCAGGCACCCTGGCAGCCAGGCACCAAGGCACCCTGGCAGACAGGCACCCTGGCAGCCAGGCACCAAGGCACCTTGGCAGTCAGGCACCCTGGCTGTCAGGCACCAAGGCACCCTGGCAGCCAGGCACACCCGCCCCCACCACAGGCAGCGCATTACCTGCTGCATCGGCCGCCAGCGTAACCCCTGCAGTGTCACTGACACCGCCGCACGCCGGGTTAGACAGGAAGCAGCTGGGAGCTGTACGGAACTCAAAAATGCGGGTTCAGCAGAGCTCCTAGCAGCTTCCTGTCTAACTCGGCCTTCGGCGACTCGGCAAGCGCTCTCAGCGCTGGGGGGCACATGTAGGCGGCTCTGCACCGGTGACACCCCCTTTTCCAGCGCACAGAAAGCGTTCAATGTAAGGATTTACAAGGCTGCAGTCACATAGTGACAGTAGACTTAAGGATTTAGACTGGACAACGCCTTTTAGGCTTTGTGCTCACAATCAGTATTAGCAACATTTTGGACGCAGTGTCTTACCACTGTGTCCAAAACGCTGCGTTGTACAGTACATGCATAGTACTTGGGATTTCTGGAAATCCTATGCTCACTGTGCTTCTCCCCTCTGCAGCATTATTTCACCTGCGGTGCGGGCTGCTGCGCTCCTGCAGCTTCGCAGCATGTTAATTTCATGTTGCGGAGTCAGGAGAGATTTCCAGCGGGTGAATGCAGGGAGAAGCCGGCCTGGACCCCCACCGTAGATGTTGAGTACAGGACGGCTACGTGCACTCCGTGGCTTCCCACAGGCCCGGAGACACTGCATCCAATATGCAGTGCCTCCGGATTGTGTGCACTTAAACTTAAGAAATATGGTTTAGGAGACAGCCATGGGCAAGCAGAAAAATAATACAGAGATAAGAGGCAGGCAGACACAGGAGACAGCCAGTGTCTTATACACAGCCCTCTCACCTGTCACTTCTGGTTGTCTCCTGTGTCTGCCTACCTCTTGTCTCTGTATTGTTTTCTGCTAGTCCATGTTGTATCTGTCTCTCTCTTGTTTCCTGCCTGTGTCTTGTGTCCTACCTCACTGCATCATGTGTACTACCTCACTGCGTCATGTGTCCTACCTCACTGCGTCATGTGTCCTACCTCACTGCGTCTGATGTCCTACCTCACTGCGTCTCATGTCCTACCTCACTGCGTCTCATGCTCTACCTCACTGTGTCATGTGTCCTACCTCACTGCATCTCACCTCACTGCATCTCGTGTTCTACCTCACTGTGTCTCGTGTGCTAATCTCACTGCGTCATGTGTCCTACCTCACCGCGTCATATGTTCTACCTCACTGGGTATCATGTCCTACCTCACTGCGTCTCATGTCCTACCTCACTGCATCTTGTGCCCTACCTCATTGCGTCTCGTGTCCTCCCTCACTGTGTCTCGTGCCCTACCTCACTGTGTCTCGTGTCCTACCACACTGTGTGGCACCCCTGTGAGGGATTGCCACAGGACCCACCGGTGCAGGAAGGGATGTACACCTTGGCACACACAGCACCCAACACCTTCCACCCCAGACCTGGAGGGGGAGCCCCACTGGCTGTCCTTAAGCCAGATCCCCTATAAAGATCCAGGCCTGAGGGGAGGAGTCAGTCAGTCTGCAGAGGCAGTCAAGCCAGTTAGTACTGCAGTTAGTTCCAGTCAGTCTGCAGTCTGCAGAGAAGAGGGCAGTTAGTGAAGGAGCTGGATGCTGGGACCAAGCCAGACCCAGAACCAGGAAAGCTTACCCAGCTGTGCTGAGCCCTAGGGAGAGGAACGGAGGCCAGTGGGAGAAGTGAGAAGTAGGAAGAAAGAAGAAGGCAACATACCTTGTATCCCTTAAGCCCACCCGGACACCGAAGTCCAAAGCTACTATTCATCTACAGTGTAGCAGCGAAAGCCATGTCAGACCAGGATGATCTATTCCCCCAGAAGTAAAGAATAGAAGACTCCAAACCTGACCAAGAATAGGACCAGGGACCTGAGCAGAGAATAGAAATCCCACAGAAAGGTCCTCATTGTCGGTTGTGGAACAGCACCCTGAGAGGGAGAAAGAGAGGCAGGCAGAGCCTACCCCAAACACCGCACACACTAATAGAGGAGACCTCACAACTCTCCAAGGTGAACGTCCCAAGCTGCACCGAAACCTGGTTACCCTCCTGGACCATGCCTGTTACCGGACATCAGTAAAAAGGTACCGAAACAGAGACTATTGTGTGTGTGCCTGATTCCCCGCTGCCACCTGCAGCATTCACAGCAGAACCGCTACTACTACTCCTCTCATCCACCCCACTGCCCTGAGGTAAAGCTCCACCTGTGGAGAGCTGTACTACCAAAGCTGCATTTCCATCACCTCAGCGGCCGGCAGCAACACTGGTAACCCTATTACCAGGTACCACAGGTGGCTGTTATGATCCGGTGACCTTGGAGCCGCATGAATACTTTTCACAGGAGTAAGTGGTACCTATACTGACCGCAGTTCCTGACCTAACACCGCCATTAGAAGTAGCTGTGGGATGTGACTAACCATACCCTAGACACCTCAACACGGCTGGAGAACTAGCTACCCCTAAAGATAGGAACAGGAATTATATCTTGCCTCAGACCAGAACCCCCAAAGGATAGAAAGCCCCCTACAAATATTGACTGTGAGTAAGAGAGGAAAAGACACACTCAGGCAGAAAACAGAATTTAGCAAATGAGGCCACTCTAGCTTGATAGGTAAAGAAAGGACAGAATACTATTGCAGTCAGTATAAAAATCCTTTAAAAAATATCCACAGCAGATAATACAAAAATACTCCTGAGTCTACTCAAGACTCGGCACCCTCTAAATCTGCGGAACTCCTGTGAATCCCCAACTATGCTAAATATATGCAGACACAATCAAAAGCTGAACAAGCCAATAACAAATGAATAGGACTTAAATACTAGGAAGAAAACTTCCTAACAGAGAGCAGGTTAAGAAAGGCATGCAAACCAAATATCCAGAAAAACCCAACTCTGAGCAGAAATAGACAATTCCAATGCAAGTACACAGCATGTCTGCCACAAGAAAACAAAACCATTCACTTAGCTTAAAAGTTTTGCAACAGGGCAGGAAAAGACCAGGCAGGGGTGAACGCCTCCAGGAACAATTGACAGCTGGCCAGGACTGAGGAAATCCTGCAAACCTAAATACTGCAGTCTAAATTCCAATTATCCTATTCACCTGACCAAGACTGCAAAATAGGATCAACTGCATTACCAGTTACAACCACAGGAGGGAGCCCACAAGCAGAATTCACAACAGGTGGCGTCACATTATCATTCCCCATCATCATCACCCCCATCCCTGCCACTGAGGGTCCAGGGCACGGAACTGGGAACCAACTAGCCGTGATCCCCCACCGAAGTAACCCCCTGTCCCGGTAGCCGAGTACACCCTACCCTGTCGACCGACTCAACTACGTCATGTGTCCTACCTCACTGTGTTATGTGTTCTACCTCACTGCGTCATGTGTCCTACCTCACTGTGTCTCATGTCCTACCTCACTGTGTTTCGTGTCCTACCTCACTGCGTCATGTGTCCAACCTCATTATGTTTTGTGTCCTACCTCACTGTGTCATGTGTCCTACCTCACTGTACAATGTCCTACCTCACTGTGTCATGTGTGCTACCTCACAGCATCATGTGTCTTACCTCACTGCGTCTTGTGTCCTACCTCACTGTGTCTCATGTCCTGTCTCACTGCGTTGTGTCCTACCTCATTGCGTCTCGTGTTCTACCTCACTCCGTCTCATGTCCTACCTCACTGTGTCTTTTGTCCTACCTCACTGCGTCGTGTCCTACCTCACTGCGTCATTTTTCCTACCTGACTACGTCACGTATGCTACCTCACTGCGTCATGTGTCTTACCTCACTGCATCTTGTGTCCTACCTCACTGTGCCTCGTGTCCTACCTCACTGCGTCATGTGTCCTACCTCATTGCGTCATGTGTCCTACCTCACTGTGTCTCGTGTCCTACCCCACTGCGTCTTGTGTCCTACCTGACTGCGTCATGTATGCTACTGACTCACCGTTGCTGGGTTCTCAGGTCTCAGGCGATGCTTTCCCTTGTCACGGTTCCGCGCCTGAGGCTGTGGGGCCCGGTAGTCAAATAAAAGGGGAATTAAAGGATTGGGATAAGTCTTGATTGTCGTGACGCCACCTGTGGGAGTCCGGTGATGGCACCGGCGCTGCTTGGGCCTCAGGGGGATGTGTGGCAGCTACATGGGATGCTCCCCACAGGATGAGCAGTAGTCCCCAGGGCCAGGGGCTGCACTGGATGGAATGCGGCAGCTCGGGTAGTTTGATGAGCAAGGTTATTAACAGTTCTGGAAGAAATGCACTGACACCATGCTCCTCTGTAATGGGTCTTTACTGTAAGTTTGGTGCAGTACACGGTATACAGTTTGTCAGGGTAACGGACCGGGTGGTCCCAGCGATGTACAGCTTTTATCCAGAGCTCCACGGTGTTTCTCCTTTACTAACCGTCCTATTTTGGTTGCCGTTGCTGACTTAGTGCACCAGGTCAGGGCACTGGGAACCTCTATTAGACTTCCTTTGCCAGGGTGCAAATCTGGTTTGTACATGGTCCCGAGGCGCAATGGTAGGTAACCCGGCTGGTAAGACTGCTGGGTTAGCGGCTGTAGGGAGGTGCTCCTAAGAAGCTACTCCGTCACTCCGGTTTGCAGAACAGCAGTGGGCGTCTGTTTGCCTCGGAACTTTCGTCCGGATAGATTGGGCATGGGTGTCTTTTAACCCGTTGCGTAGTT
The DNA here is from genome assembly GCA_033576535.1 of Allobates femoralis. Taxonomy (NCBI): domain Eukaryota; kingdom Metazoa; phylum Chordata; class Amphibia; order Anura; family Aromobatidae; genus Allobates; species Allobates femoralis. Next base: position 429,766,603 of record JARQOC010000003.1, read on the forward strand.
GCTTTTGTTGCCTGTGCTCCGGTCTGGGTCACTGCTTGGTGGTGCCCTCCCGGCTGATTTACTGTTCTAGGGCTGCACGGCACTGTGCAGGTCCCTGTTCCTTCTCCTCCTTCCTCCTGAAACCGACTCCTCTCTCCAACTCCTACTCTTCTCTAACTTCCCCCACACACTACACCTTACACTCTTCCCACTAGGACTTGATTGGCCCTCTACCTCTAAGTGGTGCATGTGGTATATGGAGCTCTGGATTTAACCATTACATCACTGAGAAGGAAGATATAACATCTTCAGTCAGGGATGCAATACCTGCCTGTGACGCACTCGTTGCGGGGCGCCACACTACCACTTGGGAAATTACACTTGTCTAGAGATGAGCGAGTCCGAAAAGACTCGGAATCGCAAGACCCCAACGAGTCCGAGTCAAGGACTCGGGACTCGTTGCGAGTCCAGCGAGTCCAATGTTAATGAATAGGGACCCGAGTAATAGCGAATAATGACATTTACAACTCGCTGATGTGTCTCTGAAAGTGTGCGAGTCCAAACTCGCTGGTTTTTCTCTTATTTTGAGGCTTGTAGCCGATGATGCGAGGGAAGCGATTCTCCAGCACACACCATGCTTTAAGGAAACAGGAAGCGAGTCGCGCTGACAGGCGCACACACAGAGCAATCCATTCATCAGTGCAATCATGGCAGCAGGACGTGGCACGGTGAACACACTGCGTCTTATTGCACTTGTGGAGGCTCGTCCATTTCTATGGCTCCCTACAGATCCTGAGTATGGGGATACGACCCTAATTAATACAGCCTGGAGAGAGATCGCCCAAGAGATGTTCCCTGCGTTCCATCGGAGTGACCATGAGGAACAGAGCAATCTAAGTAAGTTAAATGAGTTCACACGTTATATATTGCATTTACTGTATATATACTCGTGTATAAGCCGACCCGTGTATAAGCCGACCCCCCTATTTTTGCCCCGAAAAACTATGAAAACATATTCACCGCCATCCTGGTATACAGCGGCTATCACTGGTAGACAGCCCCCCAGCAGAGTATACACCTCCCCCTGCAGAGTATACAGGCCCCCAGCTGGGTATACATGCCCCCATATTGTGGTATACAGGCAGGGGCGGACTGGCCCAGGTGCCACGGGTCATGCGGCTGCAGGAGCATGAATAATCCGCATGTCCCTGAAGCAGCAGGCGGAAACGGAAGCTCCTGGCCGCGCGATGACGTCATCAGCACGCGGCTGCGTCCGGGAGTGAGCGTCTGTGAGTGGCGTGCGGCTGCGACTGTTAGCGAGCGGCTGTGAGGAGCGCGAGGCTGCGGCTGGGAGCGAGCCATAGGATAATGCGGGAGCTGCGGTGACTGTGAGGCGGCCGCCAGTCATCACCCCCCCCCACCCCCCGTCCTCACCTGTGTCGGGCCAGTGAGGGAGGGTTGCGACCCAAACTGTAGGGTGCCAGTCAGTCCCTGTATACAGGGCCCTCAGTGTGTGTACAGGCCCCCCCAGCAGTGGGTATACAGGGCCCCCAGCAGTGGGTAGACAGTGGCCCAGTGGGTTTACAGGGCCCCCAGCAGTGGGAATACAGGGCCCCCATAGCAGGGTATACAGGACCCTGAATGTGTTATCATGCTCCACCGCATAGTTGCCTATATTTGGATGGGGTCACAACAGTACAATGAGTTTAATGTCTGATCCTCCTGGCTCTTTCGGCCAAGGGGTTGGGTGTATATAAATACCACTAATGACCAGAGTCTGGTGCCCGCACTATTACATTCTCTATGCGTTGACATGTGTCCTGCCTCATTTGTGATTGTGGCCACGTGAGCTCAATGTCCGTAATGCTGTTGATGATGTTCCACACTGTCGTGTCACTGTGCCTTGTATACACATTACACACACAAAATGAATAAAATGTTATTGTTGATTTGTACACATACTTTTGTTGTTTCAAATATTACACATCTCTAAAGCCGGTTTCAAATCATTTCACAGTTGACCATCTTAAAAAACGGTGGAGGAGCTGCCGGGACCAGCATAAGAAGCAGTACCGGCAGTACTCAGAGAGACAACCGGGAGCCGCTCCATTGCTCAACCACTACCACTTTTATGACCGGCTGTCCTTCCTTCACCCGGTGGCCCGTATGCCAAGGTATGTGTCTGCAGCACTGTTGTGTACATTTAGTATTATTTATTAATATATACATTAGGTTCCATTTCGGGTCGGTGGGTAGCAGAGTATACACGTGGCTCTGTGGGTAGCAGAGTATACAGGCGGGTCTGTGGGTAGCAGAGTATAAAGACGGCTCTGTGGGTAGCAGAGTATACAGGCGGGTCTGTGGGTAGCAGAGTATACAGGCGGGTCTGAGGTAGCAGAGTATAAAGACGGCTCTGTGGGTAGCAGAGTATACAGGCGGGTCTGTGGGTAGCAGAGTATACAGGCGGGTCTGTGGGTAGCAGAGTATACAGGCGGGTCTGTGGGTAGCAGAGTATACAGGCGGGTCTGAGGTAGCAGAGTATACAGGCGGGTCTGAGGTAGCAGAGTATACAGGCGTCTCTGTGGGTAGCAGAGTATACAGGCAGGTCTGAGGTAGCAGAGTATACAGGCGGGTCTGTGGGTAGCAGAGTATACAGGTGGGTCTGAGGTAGCAGAGTATACAGGCGGGTCTGTGGGTAGCAGAGTATACAGGCGGGTCTGAGGTAGCAGAGTATACAGGCGGGTCTGAGGTAGCAGAGTATACAGGCGTCTCTGTGGGTAGCAGAGTATACAGGCGGGTCTGAGGTAGCAGAGTATACAGGCGGGTCTGTGGGTAGCAGAGTATACAGGCGGGTCTGAGGTAGCAGAGTATACAGGCGGGTCTGAGGTAGCAGAGTATACAGGCGTCTCTGTGGGTAGCAGAGTATACAGGCGGGTCTGAGGTAGCAGAGTATACAGGCGGGTCTGTGGGTAGCAGAGTATACAGGCGGGTCTGAGGTAGCAGAGTATACAGGCGGGTCTGAGGTAGCAGAGTATACAGGCGTCTCTGTGGGTAGCAGAGTATACAGGCGGGTCTGAGGTAGCAGAGTATACAGGCGGGTCTGAGGTAGCAGAGTATACAGGCGGGTCTGTGGGTAGCAGAGTATACAGGTGGGTCTGAGGTAGCAGAGTATACAGGCGTCTCTGTGGGTAGCAGAGTATACAGGCGGGTCTGAGGTAGCAGAGTATACAGGCGTCTCTGTGGGTAGCAGAGTATACAGGCGGGTCTGAGGTAGCAGAGTATACAGGCGGGTCTGTGGGTAGCAGAGTATACAGGCGGGTCTGAGGTAGCAGAGTATAAAGATGGCTCTGTGGGTAGCAGAGTATACAGGCGGGTCTGTGGGTAGCAGAGTATACAGGCGGGTCTGTGGGTAGCAGAGTATACAGGCGGGTCTGTGGGTAGCAGAGTATACAGGCGGGTCTGAGGTAGCAGAGTATACAGGCGGGTCTGAGGTAGCAGAGTATAAAGACGGCTCTGTGGGTAGCAGAGTATATAGGTGATGAGAATAGGGTTAATAGATGGTGCTACAGTGTTGGGGCGTGCTAGAGGGAGCAGAGATCCGATTACTGCCATAATTTCTGACCTTATTAAAGATAGCGGCCGCAGCTAAATGACATCATGGCAAAGGTAAACATGGGGTGTGGTTAGCTGCAGGAGGTTAGTGAGAGGTGTGGGTTGTTTGGCAGAGGGCGTGGTGTGGGCGTGGTGAGCGCTGCTCCAGCGTCAGATACGCTGCGAGCGCGGAACCGCGGCACATCTCCAGGAGCAGAGAACGTGTCCGGTACGTCCGTAGCCCCCGGCCTCCCCGTTGTCCGCACACACAGCCCCGCTGTGACCTCTGCAGTGTCACAGGCCCCGGCGGGCGTCTGTCATCTCCTCCTGACACTGACCTCCTCCTGATTTGATTGTCTGTGTTGTCCCCCCCCGCTGTCAGCATCAGTGATCTGCTAAGACCTGTGGGTGCACAGACGGGGGAAGTACAAATGCCAGCATGCCGGGGCGGATTGGGCGCTGTGAGGGGCGCAGGTCTTGCTGTGAGCGGAGGGCGCGAGGCCACTCGAGAAAACGCTATAGCGGCTGTGTGAGTTAAGCGTCTGCGGCTCGCGAAGGCGCATACGCGTCTCCGCTCGCAGTGACGCTAAGGAGTTTGGGATTAGGCTACAGTGCCGGAATTTCAAACTCCCGATTATATAAATAGATTATATATATATATATATATTGTATACCTTTCAACCCCTTCCCTGCTTTATATAGATGATATAAGCTAAAAGTTTTGTGAATTAAGTATGTCAAGTAAAAAGTGAAGTCAGGGGGACTTTTTTTTTTCATGTGAACCATTGGTGTTATTGATCGTCTAGATTAGATGGGATGGGGGGGTGGGTGTTAATCAGGGGGTGAAAAATTATGTATTAGTATGGAATTAGCAAAGAAAGTCACGTATTCCTTTATGTTATGTACAGTTGGTTATTCTTTCATAATAATAACAAATATCTGATTAATAATACACAGATACACAGAGTCTAAAAAGCGTGCAACTTAATGTTTGACCTATGTTTTTGTTTCCAAATGCAATGCATTCACCAAATTTTTTTTACTTTACCCACAGAGAAGCTTACTACAGAGGGCGGCGTGCTGTGAACCCTCCACCGCCAAACAGAAGGCGGCGTGGAGAACACCCACCACCACCACCACGGCCGGCGCCACCACCACCACCGCCGTCGCCGCCGCCACCACCACCACCACCACGACATCGCCGCCAGCAGCGCCAGGGCCAGCACCACCACCGCCGCCACCAGCGGCCGGGCCAGCACCACCACCGCCGCCACCAGCGGCAGGCCCATCAACACCACCACCGCCGTCCCCGCCACCACCACCACCACCGCCACCAGCGGCAGGGTCCGCACCACCACCGCCCCCACCAGCGGCAGGGCCAGCACCACCACCGCCACCACCAGCGGCAGGGCCAGCACCACCACCGCCACCACCAGCGGCAGGGCCAGCACCACCACCGACGCCACCAGCGGCAGGCCCAGCTTATGGTCCCATCCCGGGGTCTGCACAATTAAGTGTGCAACAGAGTAATGCTGACTTTGCCCGCAGTATTATACCATTCATGGATAATATTCCATTTGACAGGCTACTGCGGGCAAGGTCAGCATTACAGATAGTGCTGGAAGCCTGTCAGCCAGGAAACGACCCCGGTGATGTGTTCCAATATTTGGATGGGTGGAAAATAAACTGTAACAGGCTGGGCAGGCCCACAACACGGGACAGCCAAGTCCCACCCCACAGGGCTTTGCCTCACTGCCAGTGGCCAGCTAACAGGGACCTACCACCGTTCCCTACACCTGTTCAGATGATCCACCCTGAAGGGTTCGGCCAGGCCATCCGTGGGGCCCTTGACCTTTTGCAGGACGGACAGCCCACCTACCAGGACCTGTAGGGCTCCATTTGTTGTTGTTGATGTTGTTACCTTAATTGTAAAAGGTAGTATTTTTTGGAATGTCCAAACAGTGCTGCCATTTTTTTTTTTTAAACACAGTTTTAAAAACCAGCTTTGTGTCTGTCTTTTTTCAAGGAATGAATGTGGAGTTTTTTTTTTGGTTGGGCTTCAAGTCATCATAATTATTATAATTATTTATTTATATAGCGGCCATAGGTTCCATGGCGCTTTACATGAGGAAAAGGTAGAGAAGGACAAGTACAATAAACATAGACAATAAGGTCATACAGGTACAATAGTAGAGGACCCTGTACGCGTGGGCTCACATTCTACGAGGGGTGGGTGGGGATACAATAGGGTGGGGAAGGTGTCGGTCGTGGGGCGTGTAGCGGGGTCTCATGGCAGGTTGTAAGCCTGTCGGAAGAGGTGAGTCTTTATAAGTATCTTTAAGGTTCAGAGGGTAGGCGACTGACTGATGAGGTGGGGCAGGGAGTTCCATAGCATGGCGGATGACCGGGAGAAATCCTGTATGCGGTTGTGGGAAGAGGAGATGAGGGTGGACTGTAGGACAAGTTCTTGGGATGAACGCAGGTTGCGTGAGGGATGGTATCGGGAGATCATGTCGGAGATGTATGGTGGGGATAGGTTGTGTAAGGCTTTGAATGTCATGGTCAGTGTTTTAAAGTGAGCTCTCTGTGGGCCGGAGGGGCCAGTGAACGGCTTGGCAGAGGGGGTAGGCAGGGGAGTAGCGTGAGGACAGATGGATTAGCCGGGCAGCAGAGTTTAGTATAGATTGGAGAGTTGCAAGAGAGTTGGCAGGGAGACCTATGCGAAGGAGGTTGCAGTAGTCAAGGCGGGAGATGATGAGGGCATTTATGAGTGTTTCAGCAGTGTCAGGATTGAGGAACGACCGAATTGGTTAAATATTTTTGAGTTGGAGTCACAGGGACTTGGTTAGGGACTACAGGTGGGGCTTGAAGGAGAGGGAGGAGTCAAGGATTACCCCGAGACAGTTGGCGTGGGGGACAGGGGAGAGAGCATCATTAGCAAGTACTTTACGGCCCGCATGGCGCATGAAGTCACCTTGGTTACTAAGTGTCAAATCATGACTCCACATACAACTGTTGCTGACAAACAGTGCCTGTGTTTGGGGGGTTACTTTATGCCTCGCTATGGCAACAAGACTATGAACACACATGTGAGAGGCTGGGACGTCTACATGCTACACATCGCGTCTACGCGTTTTGTATGTAGCGTACAGTGGGACCCTTCAACAGGCTCCAGCAGGATGATAGTCCAAGCAACGCCCACGATGCAGGCATAGGATTGGTGCCTGGAAAAATTAGCCCAAGTGGCTGTTTCCCATTTTTGGTATAAATGTAGGCCTAAGGGCCATAAAAAGCTTGTTAGCCAGGGTGTCTCCCAAACCATGATAAGCTTGTTAGCCTGTGTGGCTCAAAAAATTAACCCAAGGGGCTGTTTACCATTTTTGGTATAAATGTAGGTCTAAGGGCCATACAAAGCTTGTTAGCCAGGGTGTCTCCCAAACCATGATAAGCTTGTTAGCCTGTGTGGCTCAAAAAATTAGCCCAAGGGGCTGTTTGGCATTTTGAGTGTAAATGCAGGCCTAAGGGCCATGATAAGCCTCTTAGGCTGGGTGTCTCCAAAAATTAGCCCAAGGGGCTGTTTCCCATTTTTGGTATAAATGTAGGTCTAAGGGCCATACAAAGCTTGTTAGCCAGGGTGTCTCCCAAACCATGATAAGCTTGTTAGCCTGGGTGGCTCAAAAAATTAGCCCAAGGGGCTGTTTTGCATTTTGGGTATAAATGCAGGCCTAAGGGCCATGATCAGCTTGTTAGCCATGGTGGCTCTAAAAATTTGCCCAAGGGGCTGTTTGGCAATTTGGGTATAAGTGCAGGCCTAAGGGCCATGATAAGCCTCTTAGGCTGGGTGTTTCCAAAAATTAGCCCAAGGGGCTGTTTTGCATTTTGGGTATAAATGCAGGCCTAAGGGCCATGATCAGCTTGTTAGCCAGGGTGGCTCAAAAAATTAGCCCAAGGGGCTGTTTGGCAATTTGGGTATAAGTGCAGGCCTAAGGGCCATGATAAGCCTCTTAGGCTGGGTGTTTCCAAAAATTAGCCCAAGGGGCTGTTTTGCATTTTGGGTATAAATGCAGGCCTAAGGGCCATGATCAGCTTGTTAGCCATGGTGTCTCCAAAAATTAGCCCAAGGGGCTGTTTGGCATTTTGAGTGTAAATGCAGGCCTAAGGGCCATGATAAGCCTCTTAGGCTGGGTGTCTCCAAAAATTAGCCCAAGGGGCTGTTTCCCATTTTGGTATAAATGTAGGTCTAAGGGCCATACAAAGCTTGTTAGCCAGGGTGTCTCCCAAACCATGATAAGCTTGTTAGCCTGGGTGGCTCAAAAAATTAGCCCAAGGGGCTGTTTTGCATTTTGGGTATAAATGCAGGCCTAAGGGCCATGATCAGCTTGTTAGCCATGGTGGCTCTAAAAATTTGCCCAAGGGGCTGTTTGGCAATTTGGGTATAAGTGCAGGCCTAAGGGCCATGATAAGCCTCTTAGGCTGGGTGTTTCCAAAAATTAGCCCAAGGGGCTGTTTTGCATTTTGGGTATAAATGCAGGCCTAAGGGCCATGATCAGCTTGTTAGCCATGGTGTCTCCAAAAATTAGCCCAAGGGGCTGTTTGGCAATTTGGGTATAAGTGCAGGCCTAAGGGCCATGATAAGCCTCTTAGGCTGGGTCTCTCCAAAAATTAGCCCAAGGGGCTGTTTTGCATTTTGGTTAAAAATGCAGGCCTAAGGGCCATGATCAGCTTGTTAGCCAGGGTGGCTCAAAAAATTAGCCCAAGGGGCTTTTAAATGTTTGCTAACAGAAAATAAAGGTTGATTCCTTGTGAAAAGGTGTTGTGATGGTTAATGAAACCGAAGTTAAGGTGTAGTGTTGGTTTAAGATGAAGCAGCCTCATTACCAGGTTGCAGGAACATGGTTACGCAAATCGTTACTGGTCTTGTACATACTGCTTGTACCAAAAAGACACAATATAATACAATGATTAATTATATCATATTGATGTTGAACGTGGCACTTCAGCTCTGAGTACTGTCGTCTTCAGGGCTCGAGAAGTCTTGTGAAATCCAGTTCCTATTAAACTTAATTAGAGTAAGCCTGTCTGCATTCTCTGGAGTAAGACGTGTCCTGGTATCAGTTATGATACCCCCAGCGGCACTGAAAACCCGCTCTGATGTCACACTAGCTGCAGGGCATGCCAGCACCTCCAAGGCATACAACGAGAGCTCTGTCCAAGTGTGGAGCTTGGAGACCCAGTAATTAAACGGGACTGCGGCATCAGTCAGGAAGCAGGTACTGTCACTTAAGTATTCTTGTACCATGTTGGTAAGTTTCTGTCTCCGAGAGATGGTTACTGGAGCAACATGGCGCTGCAGGTTCGATGGCTTATTGAACATAGCCCACTTTGCGGACATCTTTCCAGCATCTCTTCTGGACAGCGTGGATGATTGTGCCCCGACCAAAGGCTGCTGTTGCACAGAGTTGCTAACTATGGGCAGAGTGTTGTCTGACGGTGATATTCGAAGCATATTATCCACAAGAACCCTCTTGAAATAGTCAATTGTCAAGCCACGTGGTGACTGAAACAGCAGCGAGGTGAATTTATCTTTATAACGTGGGTCCAGAAAGGTGGCCAACCAGTAGAGGTCGTTGTGCAATATGTTAATCACTCGTGGGTCTTCTAGCAGACAAGTCAACATGAAGTCAGCCATGTGTCCTAAGCTGCATAGAGTCATGTCTTCAGTGTCCTCAGAACGATGTTCAATACCCATTGTATCCGCAAAGTCTGTCTCCGCCTCCTCCTCTCCAGGCCACCCATGGTGGACAGACACAAAGCTGGGGTTGTGAGTACCATCTGGGTTGACATCGGCACCAACAAAAAATAAATCCTCTTCATCGTCTTGCTCCTGTTCCTCCTCAGGAGCCATAGTTGCCTGGTCATACTGGCTTTGCTGGCTAGGTACTGCGCTGTTTAAATCTGGCTCCATAGCCATCTGCTGGGCTCTCAATGCTTCATTTTTCTGATTAATGAGGGATTCTTTCAGCAGACACAGCATGGGTATAGTGACACTGATGATGGACTGATCACCGCTCACCAGTTTTGTGCAGTAGTCAAAATTATCAAGAACCTCAGATGTGTCAGCGATCCACACCCACTCCATTGTACTAATATGTCGTGGCTGACTGCCGGTCTGACGGGCATGTTGCAACTGATACTCGGATATTGCCCTCTGCTGCTCATTGATCCTCGATAACATATGGAATGTAGAGTTCCATCGTGTCGGCATGTCACAAATGAGTCTGTGGTTGGGCAAATTCAATTGCTTTTGAAGCAATGAAAGTTTTCCAACCGCTGTTGACGAATGACGAAAATGTGCACAAACTCGACGCACCTTCTCCAGTAGGTCACATAGCTCTGGGTATGTACGCAGGAATTTCTGCACTACTAGATTCAGCACGTGAGCCATGCAAGGCACGTGCACAAGGTTTCCGAGCTTTAGTGCAGCCACTAGGTTACGACCATTGTCGCTCACCACGAGACCGGTCTGGAGTTGGAGTGGGGATAGCCACTCATCTGTCTGTTCCTTCAGACCTTTCAACAGCTCTACTGCAGTGTGCGGTGTGTGTGACCTAAACAGATCAGCTTCAGCAGAGCCTGTTGGCGTCTTGCTGAAGCACTGCAGCAAACCTCCCAACTTGGCCGTGATGTTGAGGGCAATTGAGGATTGGTCGAGGAAGCGGAAGATGGGGTAGTGGACATATAGGATGATGCAGAGACCCTGAATGAGGTTGTGCCAGCTATCCGTGGCGTGGGTAGGATGTTTGATGTTACACTAACATCGTTTGGCACACTCTCCACAACGTTGATCCAATGCGCGGTGAGCGAGATGTACCGGCCCTGTCCTGAACTGCTTGTCCACGTGTCCGTAGTAAGGTGTACTTTCCCGGTTACAGCGTTGGTGAGGGCACGCTTGAGGTTGTTAATGACATGCTCATGTAACGCGGGGACAGCACAACGTGAAAAGTAGTGGCGGCTTGGAACCGACTAGCGTGGTACTGCCACAGCCAAAAGCTCACGGAAAGAGTCTGTACCCACAAGCCTAAACGGCAACATCTCGACTGCTAACAACTTAGCTATCTGGGCATTTATTTTTTTGGCTAATGGGTGGGAAGAGTGGTATTTCTGCTTCCTTTCGTACAGCTGTGTCACTGATAACTGTAAGGATGTTGCTGACCGAGAACTGTCTGCACTCGTGTTCAGTCTCTCTGCAACCGCTGCTTGTGATGAGTACATATGAGCTGGACCAGCTTCAGCAACACTTGATTGTGACGGACGTATCTGAGTTGCCGTCGCAGTCTTTGGGTCAGATGACACTGTTGTGGAAGGCTGCACTTTTGACCACTGAATAGGGTGCTGACCAGCCATGTGCTTCCGCATACTGCTGGTGCTCTGGTTTCCTTTCCCGTGGCCTCTACTTAGCCTTGCATGGCAGATGGTACAGATGACCACATTTTCTTGAGAAGGCCCATCTTTAAAAAATTTCCACACAGTGGCTGACCGACCTCTAGGCTTGACTGTACTCCCTGAGGGATTACTGAGGCCCACATTTGAGACATTTTGTCCAACAGTTGACAAATTTTGAGCCACAGTGGACACATTTTGGGCAACAGTGGTGACTCTTTCAGTTCTGGTGGGAGGAGTCGGCCTTGGTGCCTTTGTTGGTGGGACATACACACTGTCTTCCTCCGTGCTGCTCTGCTGGCTCTGCATCGCAACATTCCACGTGGGATCAGTTGTCTCATCATCAACCCCTTCCTCTTCTAAATCTTCCCGATAACAAGATAGATTTTGCTCCCCAGATGACAAGTGTGTCACTGTCTCATCATCATCATCCTCCAACTCCTGAGACGGTCTAAGACTTTGCTGAAAGACACGTTCATGTGGCCGGGGTGTCTCTAAAACTTGTCCATGATTGGACAATTCTTCATCAAGTATCTCATCTACTACGGAGTCTGGCAAACCGGATTCATGTAAAGGATTATATGTACCAAATAAGTCATCTGAGTGACCCATGTGTGTGTCAACATTTTCATGGGGCTGCTGTTGGTCTGAGGAACTGTGAAGAGGTTGTGGATTAGATGACCCAGCATGGTATGTACCAACAGTAGACACAGTGCTCAAGGAACCTTGAGTGCTGCAAGAACCTGTTGTTGAGGTCTTGTCTGCCAGCCAAGACGTTAGATGCTGTTCGTCTTCCGGCCTCAATACTCGTTTACTTTCCTGACGGGGAAAGTTAGACAGGAGGAACGATCGATCAATCCTCGTCTGTCTGCCCGAACTGGTGGATAGTTGGCCACGACTACCAATGCCTGTACCTCGTCCCTGTCCCTTAGCAAGACTTTTTTTGGGATTTGGTTTTTTGTGTGACATTTTATAATTTCTGGTGGCTTTCTGGGGGCTTGTAAAACAAGTAGCAGGTACTATTTCGAGAAAGGTACACACTAGAGGCTAAGATATTTTAAGAGAGATGGAAGGTACCGTGCGAGCTGCAGGCAGGACACCGTACAGCAACGCACTGGCACAGGAAAAAATTGTTTAGTACGCAGAACCAGGCACTGTTAGGCTGCGGTGCTGGCTGCGTGCAAGTTTACAAGTACCGTGCGAGCTGCAGGCAGGACACCGTACAGCAACGCACTGGCACAGGGAAAAATTGTTTAGTACGCAGAACCAGGCACTGTTAGGCTGCGGTGCTGGCTGCGTGCAAGTTTACAAGTACCGTGCGAGCTGCAGGCAGGACACCGTACAGCAACGCACTGGCACAGGAAAAAATTGTTTAGTACGCAGAACCAGGCACTGTTAGGCTGCGGTGCTGGCTGCGTGCAAGTTTACAAGTACCCGTGCGAGCTGCAGGCAGGACACCGTACAGCAACGCACTGGCACAGGGAAAAATTGTTTAGTACGCAGAACCAGACACTGTTAGGCTGCGGTGCTGGCTGCGTGCAAGTTTACAAGTACCGTGCGAGCTGCAGGCAGGACACCGTACAGCAACGCACTGGCACAGGGAAAAATTGTTTAGTACGCAGAACCAGGCACTGTTAGGCTGCGGTGCTGGCTGCGTGCAATGTTACAAGTACCGTGCGAGCTGCAGGCAGGACACCGTACAGCAACGCACTGGCACAGGGAAAAATTGTTTAGTACGCAGAACCAGACACTGTTAGGCTGCGGTGCTGGCTGCGTGCAAGTTTACAAGTACCGTGCGAGCTGCAGGCAGGACACCGTACAGCAACGCACTGGCACAGGGAAAAATTGTTTAGTACGCAGAACCAGGCACTGTTAGGCTGCGGTGCTGGCTGCGTGCAAGTTTACAAGTACCGTGCGAGCTGCAGGCAGGACACCGTACAGCAACGCACTGGCACAGGGAAAAATTGTTTAGTACGCAGAACCAGACACTGTTAGGCTGTGGTGCTGGCTGCGTGCAAGTTTACAAGTACCGTGCGAGCTGCAGGCAGGACACCGTACAGCAACGCACTGGCACAGGGAAAAATTGTTTAGTACGCAGAACCAGACACTGTTAGGCTGCGGTGCTGGCTGCGTGCAAGTTTACAAGTACCGTGCGAGCTGCAGGCAGGACACCGTACAGCAACGCACTGGCACAGGGAAAAATTGTTTAGTACGCAGAACCAGGCACTGTTAGGCTGCGGTGCTGGCTGCGTGCAATGTTACAAGTACCGTGCGAGCTGCAGGCAGGACACCGTACAGCAACGCACTGGCACAGGAAATTTTTTGTGGAAAAATGGCACCAAAATTATCTGGTAGACTAGTGCCAAAAATAAGAAAAAGCTTAGGATTACAGCTCTGCGGAAAGCTGGTTGAACTAAGCTCTGAGGATGGTGCTGGATTCACTGTAAGGCTGCTCCTATCTCCCCTTCCTTACAGTCCTGTACAGCAATCCTCCGTCCTGGTAGTTCTGAAAAGAACTTTTGGGTTATGTGTGAGGAATCTTGACTCCTACACTCCGTCCTGTTAGTTCTGAAAAGAACTTTTGGGTTATATGTGACTCCTACACTGCCTAACTGTCCCTAGATCTGCTCCAAGTCTCCCTGCACTAGGTCAGCTCTTCTCAGGAATGTGCCCAAAATGGCGGGGCAAGCCTTATATACTGCCTTGCCTGTCATAGATGACATAGGCATCACGATGGACAGCAGCCAATCATAGTCCTGACACAACCAAAGCTGCTATGGCATTACTGACTATGATTGGCTGTCTTCACAAGTTTTCTGACCTAACACGCAATGCTGACTAGTAACATAAAAGATTCTGGATTCGCGAGTCCCGAATAGAGAATACAGGACTCGGAATCGCAGACTCGCTAGGATTCGGACTCGTAGACTCGCTCAGACTCGCTGCTGTTTGGGGAGATTCAAGCTATATAGCGATGTGATAGAGCGAGTCTAGCGAGTCTAGCGAGTGAGATAAAGTAAACTCTGACAAAACTAAGATTGCCATTGACTTGCATTGGACTCGTTACTGAGCGAGTATTCGCTAAAAGACTCGCCGATTACCGAGTCCAGCGAGTCCCTTAAGAATCGCCGAGTAACGAGTCCTAGCGAGTAGACTCGCTCATCCCTACACTTGTCCCCAAGTGTCACAGAACCCGAATAGTACAGAGAATTTTTTTTTAATATTTTTGCAAACATGAAAGAAAATAAAACACTTTTATTAATAACATTCAAGCTGGCTTAATTTTCTTCCCGTCCGGGAGGCACATTTTCTTACAATGTTTCAAACACTTTTATTAAACGGAAACGGTTAAACTTTGAACCTACTCCCAAAGACCCTGCAAACAGGGCAAGCTGTAGCAAACAACCCTGATGATGACCTACGTAACCAGGTGCTGCAGCTAACCAAAAATATAGACTATGTGTTAAAGATCTTGCAAGCCAGGCCGGGGCACAATCACCAAGCAAAATCTAGCTAGCTGATTGCCCTGAGGATGTCCCATGGATGAGGAGGAAGCCCAAGTCGCCTAGGGAGGGGAATAACAAGTCGCCTGTTCTGGGGACCAACAAGTCGCCCGTTCAGGGGACCAACCATTCCAACTCAGAGCCAGTGACAGGCCAACCCATCTGCCTATGCTGCAACAAACCAGGCCACTTCACAAAAGAATGTCCTTTAAACTCAAGATTCCTGGGTCCGAGGGCCAATCCCCAGGAGTAAGATGACAGGGCCCATATGACTGGCGTAGTCGGTACGTGGGAGGCCGTCCGTACCTCAACATTATGCAGGATGGAATCCCCACATCGGCCCTACTGGACACCGGGTCACAGGTTACCACCATCCCACATATCCTTTGCAAACAATTTTGGTCTGATATTGATCTTAGACCCCCAGACTCTAACTTTGTCATTCTTGCAGCTAATGGACAAACACAGAATCAGGTGGGGTTTAAAGAAGGGACAATAAAGTTGGGGAGGGTGGAGTTAAAAGGCCAAGGGTTATGTGTGGTAGAATATGACCCTAACGAAAAATACCCCTACATGGTAATTGGTACTAATGTGATTGAAAACTGCCTTGGAGAAATCTTGTTTTTACTCCAACAGATTGCTGTGACTGATGGTTATGGGCAGAAGATAGTCCTCCAAAGAGAAATTCAAGCCCTCAACCGCAAGCAACAGGTAAATCTGTCTGGGGGAGAGATTGGCATTGTACGGGTAACATACCAGTTTCCCATTGTGTTACCACCGAAAAGTGAAATGATGATATGGTGTCGAGCAGCTATAGGTCTCAGAGGAAAGGAATACCAGGCAGTTGTAGAGCCAGTATATTCAGAGCATAGACCTACACTACTGACAGCCAGAGGGGTGGTGGATGTACACAAGGGAAGGGTACCAATCCTTGTATTAAATTGTGGGGAAGAAGAAGCAAAACTACCCCGGTATGCTACTGTAGCAAAGCTGTACACTGTCTGTAACAACAACATGCAGATATTAGAGACCTTTTCCCCGCTCAACCAGGTGGAGGATAACAACTCCAAGGGACAGCTAGAGGAGTGGTGTCAGCAGTTGCACGTAGAAACTGATGCCACCCCTCCTCACCAGAAGCACGGAGTCTACCGGGTAGTACAAGAGTTTGAACAGATATTTAGTAAGAATCCATTAGATGTTGGGAGGATTAAAGGGGTACACCATCACATACCCACCGGAAATCATCCCCCAATTAAAGTGAGACACAGACCCATTCCACCAAACCACTACCAGTGTGCCAAAGAGATGCTGCAGGACATGAAGGAAGCCGGGGTTATAAGAGATAGCTGTAGTCCCTGGGCAACCCTCTTTGTCCTAGTCAGAAAGAAGGATGGCACTATGAGGATGTGTGTGGATTACAGGAAAATTAATAATATCACTCACAAAGATGCTTACCCGTTACCCCAGATAGAGGAGTCTCTTGCTGCATTAAAGATTGCTAATTATTTCTCTATGTTAGATCTCACTAGCGGATATTGGCAGGTCTCCGTTGCAGAAGAAGACCGAGAGAAGACAGCATTCACAACACCAATGGGGCTATGCAAATTCAACTGCATGCCATTCAGGTTATGCAATGCATCGGGAACGTTTCAAAGACTCATGGAAAGGAACTTCGAGACGGTGCTCTTATACCTGGACGACGTCATCGTGTATTCCAAAACGTACGAAGAACACCTGGCGGAGGTATTTAAAGCTCTAACAAAGTACGGAATGAAGCTCAAACCATCTAAATGTCACCTGCTGAAACCAAAACTCGAGCATGTGGTCAGCGCAGATGGAGCAGCACCAGACCCGGAAAAAGGGACAGCTATCCAGGACTGCCAGAGGCCAACCACTGTCAGCGAGGTACGTCAATTCTTAGGTTTGGTTGGGTACTACAACTACAGAAGATTCATTAACGGCTACACAAAGATGGCAGCGCCCCTACAAGATCTTCTGGTAGGCCAAACTAAGAAAAGAAGGTCTTCAGAGCCACCATTGGAATGGGGAAAGGAACAAGAAGACTCCTTCCAACAGATGAAGCAGGTTCTGACCGGTGAGGAAATCCTGGTTTACCCCGATAATAACCTACCATTCGTCCTCTACACCGACGCAAGTGTGGCGCCCCGCAACGAGTGCGTCACAAGAGGGTATTGCAGCCATAAAAGCAGCCGCAATATTCTCTGACTCAGCAATGATCCGGTTAACATAGAGATCCAACCCTACATGCAACACCTAGAATAGAGGGCCAATCATAGGTCCTAGGGGGTGGAGTAATAGGGTAGTGTAGTAGAACACACGATAATCTAGACAGAAAAGAGAATAGTCTAGAACTCGGAGAAGAAGGGTCTAGGACCAGAACTTGGAGAGGAGCGGGGGCTCCGCACCCCGTGCGGGCCCCTGGGCCGTCACCGGTCGGGTGTCAGCACCTGAGGCCTTAACTACCGGGATTGGGCATTATCTACACGGGTTCCCAAAAGACTCCCGTGCCCACAAATCACAGCCGGTTCACTGGTACCGAAGCTGGCAGCAGTTCACCTCTGTCACGCGAACCAGAAGAGTGGAGGAGCAGCTTCAAAGGAGCACCCCACCACAAGCCAACTTCCAGTCGTCTAACCAGCGGTGTACCCACTGAGGGATCCAAGGCTCCCCAAAACATCCAGAACGTACATCATGGATAGGGCATTGAAGCAGCCTCCCCGTACCCGACCTGGTATTCCTGGGCGACACTGGAGAACAAATTAGGTAGAATGGAGGAACACTGCGGATCTCTAAGGGACACCATCACTGCTGAGTCCACCCGGTCTACTACTCAACCACTGTATGCCATGTACTGCCTGCTGGTTACAGTAAAGACCCGTTGCAGAGACTTTCTGTGTCCGTGCTTCCTTATGAACTGTCCGTCCGCACTACAAGGTAACCGCAGCTGCCGCACAACATCTTGAGCAGCTCCAGCCTCCGGGGATCACCGCTCAGCCTGTGGGGAGCGTAACATCTTGCTGCTGTCCATCCCCCGGAGGTTCCGCAGCGTCGGTAGTCCTTACCGAACTACTCATAGGTGGCGTCACGAATAAATTAAAAACCCCTTTAATCTGTTCCACCAAGACGTCTTCACTTTTGATCTGCACTACACCGGGCCCCACTACCGGCAGGCGCGGTCCACCCGTGACAAGGAGGAAGGAAGCATCGCCTGTCTAAACCGGAGTCCCGGCCACGGTGAGTCAGAAAATGGCGTCACGAACAGGATACGAGCAGGCCCGTTACCCAACGGGTATAATGTGCTTAAAATAGACTTTATTGTCTACAATTTGGACTTTGTTCGTCCCTAAAAGAACTTTCCCGCCTTTTCACCATTGGGCCAAGATGGCGCCAAAGATGGCGTTCCCGCCACAAGAATCCGCCACGTGCAAGCCCAGGAGTGAGTCAACCCCCCCTCATCGTGGGAGGGCTAAAGACAAAAGGCGCCAAACTCTTTGTCCGCCCTGATTGCTCGAATCAACCATGGGGGCGGACCCCAAAGACTTTTCCCACCATTGGACTACAAAAAGCCCAGAGGAAATGGGAGTGTCAGACAGATCTTCTTCACCCGCTCTACCAGAACGCTTACCGGTTGAACGGGTGTGGTTTCCCTCCAAGAAGAGAATGGCCAGCATGAGACTCCAAGACCTGATGCGGGAGGTCGAGGCGGAGGCCAGAGCAGCCATAGGCCAACCAGGTCCGGGTCCTGCCCTTACCGTAGACGGCAGCCCCGACTTCTGGCTAGAGGCTCTACAAGACCTCCGGGTGCGACTAATTGAGACTGTGGAATGGACGATTCGCAGCTGGAGCGCGACCCTAGGCAGAAGACTACACCATGCGATGCAGCAGAGCCGACCGGGTACAGCTTCTCCAAGCCCAGACGACATCGCCAGTTTTTCAACCACCTCACCGTCGCCCACCACCTGTCCTGCTTCGTCACCGGAGCCCATAGACTGTATCATTCCCGTGAGGACCACAGCTTGACCCGTTCCAGCGGATGAACCCGCAGCCGACCCCGTTCCAGAGCCGGAGCTTCCAATACGCTCCACCGAAGAAGAAGACACATACCTGGTTCCACCTGCGGAACCCGCGACTAGTTCCTACACTACCGAGACTGTCGCCTGTTTCTCCCCTGAACCGGAGGTCTCCTCTGCAAATACAGAGGCCTACCTGGTGACCGGGATCGAAACACCACTTCCCACTGCTACAGAAGAAGAGGCAGGCAGCCTGGAAGTCCTGCACAACGACCCCGAGGAGAACTTTGCAGCACAGTCACCCACAGACCCAGAGGATTTCATCCCATCGTCTTC
>JARQOC010000003.1:431278130-431403339 GCA_033576535.1 Allobates femoralis
CCACGTAATTTTGCAGTGGCGCTTTTTGCGCGCATTTAGTGCAAAAAAGCGTGACTGCATTCAGAAGCCTCGCTTTTCCCGAGGTCATTTTATTATATGGCCTATGGGAAAAGCGGGCTGAAAAAGGTGGAAAGAATTGCCATGTTCATTCTTTTTGCGGACGCGCTTTGCAGTGACGCCAGAATACGCGGCATATGCATGCTTTTCCGGCAAAGCCATGGTTTTTTGCTGGAAGGCGTATCCAGCCTTGTTAGGAGTTGCATTTGTGCGAGCGCTCATAAAGGTGCGTAAATGTGGGATTACGTGAGAATTACGCAGTCTTAATATGATAGTGCTAAATGTTTTTTCCCACTTGGAGAAAAATGTGAATTTTTAAAAAAATATGCATTATTTTAATATATTAAGATTACACATTTGATCTTTGAACTCCCTTTAGTATTGAAAAAACCCAACTTCCAAAGAGTGTGGTAGTGTCCATAGTATCCAATAAAAGCCCATCCTTCATTTTACCTCAGCAGTATATGAAATGAAAGCTACACTGTGATTGGTTGTTATAGGCAGTAAAGACATATATTTTTTTTAGTCATAGTTCATAACAGTGTGGTGATAGCAACCAATCAGAGCACAGCTTTTATTTTACCTCAGTAGTATAAAATTGAATCCTGAACAGTGATTGGTTGCTATGGTAATAGTAATTCACCCGACAACTTTTGTTAAATTTGCAGTTGTTTCACAATGAAGAAGTAACAAAGGAAAAGTGTATTATGCATATTTTGAAGTAAAGACAAGTTGTGGGCTCCAAAGGTAGTGTGTTCAGTTTGTGTAGAATAACTACAGTCCCTGACAGAATTTATGTCACTTATCCATGTTATGTAAATAAAAGCCGACATTAAATTCATCCATTGGTTGTATAAATTACTCTTTTGAAAGCTGAAACCCTCCGAAATGTGGTTTAGGTTAAGAAATTAAATTGGCATCAATGTTGAAATATTGATCATTTAATGAACACAGAATGGTCAGATTTTGGCAAGACAAAAGTTTTATCGCCAACAGAAAGTAATGTGATTTTCAAAAAATTATTTATAATACAAATATATGCTGCATAACATTGGTGAATGAAGTTGTGGTGCTATTAGAGTCATATTTAATATTTTGTGTGACTTCCATGAGCTTGAAGGACTGCATCCACGCCGTTCAACAATGATTCATACAATTTATTAATGAAGTCATCAGGAATAGCAAAGAATGCAGTCTTACATGCCTCCCAGAGTTCATCTAGATTCTTTGGTTTTTGTCTTCCAAGCTTCCTCTTTCATCCTACCCCAAACATGCTCAATGATGTTCATGTTTGGTGACTGGGTTGGCCAGTCCTTGAGCACCTTGATCTTTATTGCCTGGAAGAACTTTGTTGTAGAGATGGATGTATGAGATGGAGCACCATCCTGCTGCAGAATTTGACCCCTTTTATGATTTAGAATATAAGAGGTAGTTAATACTTCTTGATATTTTAAGCTATTGATCTTGCCTTCCACCTTGCAAATGTTTTGCACACCCCCCATACTGAATGTAACCCAAGACCATTTTTCCACCAACAAATGTAACTGTTTTCTTGGTGTATTTTGGATCTATACGGGCTCCAGTAGGTCTCCTGCAGTATTTGTGTCAGCTGTTGTGTAATTCTACTGAAGATTCATCAGAGAAA
Source organism: Allobates femoralis (assembly GCA_033576535.1). Classification (NCBI taxonomy): domain Eukaryota; kingdom Metazoa; phylum Chordata; class Amphibia; order Anura; family Aromobatidae; genus Allobates; species Allobates femoralis. The sequence continues at coordinate 431,279,833 of JARQOC010000003.1, forward strand.
TTCACCTTCTGCCACTTTTCCAGCGTCTATCTGTTTAGCAGGCTGTGGGACTTTGCAGATGCCACACGGTTTTTTATTTGCCTTTTGTTTAGTGCTGGCTTCTGGGCACTGATTCGACCATGGAGGCCATTTCCAGACAGAATCCTACAAACTGTTCTAGTTGACACAGGGACTTGAGGTGACCAGGCCTGTTGGAGCTCTGCTGCAGTGGAAGCGGGGCTTGCTTTGGATTTTCTAACCAACATATGTTCCTCCTGAGCAGTTGTGTTGCGGGGTCTGCTGGACCTGGGCTTGTCAAACACATCTCCAGTCTCTTCAAATCTTTTTTTAATTCTTTGCACTTGACGCTGAGACACATTAAAGGTGCCAGCCACCTCTGCAATGGATCTGGTCTTCAGCCTCTTGATAATCAAGGCTTTGGTCGCAGGGTGGATTTTTGGCATGTTGTCAGAGCTCAAGTTGCAGTTCAAGTGAAGGTCTGGGGTGCTGGGTTTCTTTTTAAACACACCCACATTTACTGAGCACAGGTGAGGATGTAAAGTAGGATGGGTGCATTATATGACCAGGCGACAAAACTTTTGTCTTGCTAAAATCTGACCATTCTGTGTTCATTAAATGATCAATATTTCAGCATTGATGCCAATTTATTTTCTTAGCCTAAACCAAATTTCGGTGGGTTTCAGCTTTCAAAAGAGTAATTTATACAACAAATGAATTTAACGTCAAGTTATAAGCTTTTATTTACATAACATGGATAAGCGACATAACTTCTGTCAGGGAGTGTATGACAGAGGTCTAAAGGAAATAATGTTTTGTCATGCCTATGATTTGGAGGGAACCACAAAATCATACTGATGACTGCTACTTTAGTACGTTAAATATGGAGGCATTCAATTATTTACCCGAACCTTCCATCAGACATTCGCCCTGTGCCTCATGGTTCAGGAATTCCTATCCCTTCTCCTCTGTAGAAACTTGAAGATTCAGAACATGAAGAGCAGGATTCTGAAAAAGATTTTCAATATAGTCCTAACAAAACACATCTATTTCCACATTTAGAATTAAATGATTTAGTCAGGGACTTGACCATCTCTTAAAGGGAACATAGCAGCTCAATTTAGCCTCCTATTCTACCACTACCTGTCCTTGCACCCTGCTAGCTCATCCCTAATCATCTCTCTGTGACCTAAAACTGCACTATAAAGCTTGTAAAAAATGATTTAATGACTTACATCCAGTCTACGCCATTCTCCCTCCTTGCAGGCTATTAGCATGCCCCGCTGGGCATCATCATTCCTTCTCTTGTTTGTCCTCTTTTTGAAATTCCCACCTCCTCCATGTAGTATGATGTGACGGCTGGACCATGTCATGCTACTTGCGCTTTAATTGGTCTGATATCCAGCAATGATCAAGCAAGTAGCACAAAACGGTCTGTCATGTGTTTCCAGGTGCCGTGCATTACATTAATCTCTTCGGCCTAGTTGTGACTCTGCTTGCTGGAACCACACTTTATATGAGTATGGAATAAAATCTGCGTTTTATGGTAATTTGTGCTGCAATTTTCTTTTCTAGATAACTTCTTTAGTAGTTAGCAAAACCCAAAAACCTTTAAAGGGAACCTTTCAGCTAGTGTATGCCCCCAAGCTATCACTATCTGTACCTGCTGCTTCTTTTTAGTACTATTCTAATCATCCCTGTCTGAGATAACAATGTAATGTTAAAGTTGAAAAAAAAAGCTTTTATAAACTTACTTTTTATCATGTAAATGAGGCAGTGACTAGACACTTTGGGGAACATAAACAGTCAGCCAACTTCTCTGTATAAAGGACCTATGTGATCATAATGGGCACGGCTAAGCAAGCAAAATCATTATAGTCAATAGGTCTGCCTATTATAGTCATGATGGTCTCATGGTCGTGAGATCACACAGGTCCTGCAGCATTTTCTGAAATTTGGCTGAACTGTTAACTGTAAATTGGGGGACACATGAACTTACACACGTTTAATGGGAATTTGTCAGCAATATTTCACACCCAAAACTACTTACATGTGCATATAGTTCTTTCAAAGGAAAGTCCAGCAATACCTCTATGTGGCCAATTTGTTTCTCCATTACTGAGAAATCATCTTTTCAATTGATATATGAATGATTATTACAAATCTGAAGCCTCTGTCACTCCAGCTCTATTTACTACCCAGCTGCTGCTCCTGCTGTTTGATTGAAAGCTTCTAGGCTGTGGGAATTCAGGCAAAGGGGCTGTCAGTTAAGAAGGCGAATTCGGCCAGAGGGATAGCCCATTCACTGTCTACAGTGCAAAGGACTTCTATTAAGGAGTATGATAGGCCGCCTTAAAAAGATGCGTTTTTAGGGATCGTCTGAAGCCATGCAAGTTGTGGATAGTCCTGATTTCTTGGGGTAAAGCATTCCAGAGGATTGGTGTAGCTCTGGAGAAGTCTTGGAGCCGGGAGTGGGAGGATCGGATTAGTGCAGATGTGAGTGGAAGGTCATTTGAGGAACGTAAAGAACGGGTGGGGTGATAGGCAGAGATGAGGGAAGAGAGGTAGGGGGGTGCTGCACTGTGAAGAGCTTTGTGGGTGAGAACAAGCAATTTGAATTTGATCCTGTAGTATACAGGCAGCCAGTGCAATGACTGGCACAGAGCAGAGGCATCTGAGTAATGATTGGCCAGATGGGTGATCCTGGCTGCTGCATTAAGGATGGACTGGAGAGGAGAAAGTCTGGTGAGGGGGAGGCCGCTTAATAGAGAATAGCAATAGTCAAGGCGGGAATGGATTAGGGCCACGGTGAGGGTTTTTGTTGTTTCCATGGTGAGAAAGGGGCGGACTCTAGAGATATTCTTCAGGTGTAAGCGACAGGAGCGAATGAGAGATTGTGTGTGGGAGGAGAAGGAGAGATCCGTGTCAAACATAACACCCAGACAGCGAGCCTGCTGCCTAGGCGTTATCGTGGTGTCGCAAACTGAGAGAGATATTCGATTTAGGGAGGTTAGTGGATGGGGGGAGCAGAAGAAGTTCAGTTTTGGAAAGGTTTAGTTTCAAATAGAGAGTGGACATGATATTGGAAACTGCAGCTAGACAGTCATTGATGTTCTTTAATACCGCAGGGGTAAGGTCAGGGGCTGAAGTATATAGTTGTGGGTCATCAGCATAAAGATGGTATTGGAAGCCAAATCTGCTGATGGTGCGTCCAATCAGGGCTGTGTAGAGAGAGAAGAGAAGAGGGCCAAGACTGAACCTGAGGACTCCAATAGTGAGGGGAAGAGGGGAAGAAGTGGAGCCAGCAAAAGATACACTGAAAGAGCGGTCAGAAAGATAGGAGGAGAGCCAGGAGAGAGCAGTGTCCTTTATGCCAATTGAGTGCAGCATAGAGAGTAGGAGCTGATGGTCGACATTGTCAAAAGCTGCAGAGAGGTCGAGAAGAATAAGCAGAGAGTGCTCACCATTACGTTTTGCTGTCAGAAGGTCATTGGTCACTTTGATGAGGGCAGTTTCTATAGAGTGAAGGGGGCGGAAACCAGACTGTAATGGATCTAGAAGAGAGTGAACGGAGAGGTAACGGGTGAGGCGGGAATAGACCAGACGCTCCAAGAGTTTAGAGATTAAGGGGAGATTGGAGACTGGTCTGTAGTTATTTGTGCAGGTTGGGTCGAGAGTGGTTTTCTTTAATAATGGAGAAATGATCAAGTGTTTGAAGGAGGAGGGGAAGATGCCAGAAGAGAGGGAGAGATTGAAGATTTTGGTTACATGAGTGGTGACGACTGGAGAGAGGGACTGGAGCAGGTGTGAGGGAATGGGGTCAGTAGTGCATGTGGTGGGACGAGAGGAAGCAAGGAGCCTGGAGACTTCTTTTTCTGTGACTGGGTCAAATGTGTAGAGTGAACCGGAGGAGATGTGGGGAAGAATGGGGGTGGCTGCACTTGGAGGCTGAGAGCTGATTTCCTGGCGGATGTTGTCTGTTTTCTCCATGAAGTAGGAAGCCAGGTCATCAGCACAGAGGTCAGTGATGGGGGCCTGCACTTTAGGACTGAGGAGAGAGTGAAAAGTGTCAAAGAGTTTTTTTGGATTGTTGGATAGTGAGGAGACCAGGGTGGTGAAGTAGATCTGTTTGGCAAGGTGAAGGGCAAAGTTGTAAGTTTTGAGCATGAATTTATAGTGGATGAAGTCCTCTGGTGAGCGAGTTTTCCTCCATAGACGTTCAGCACTCCTAGAGCATCGCTAGAGGAATCGAGTTTGTGGTGTGAGCCAGGGCTGTTTTGTTCTCTGTTTGGAGGTTCTGAGGGTGAGGGGCGCTACTTGGTCCAGGGAGCTTCTGAGAGTGTCATTGTAGTGATTTACTGCCTGATCTGGACAGGAGATTGAAGAGATTGGGGACAGAGATGAGATGAGGGAGTCTGTGAGTGCATGAGGGTTAATGGCCTGTAGATTTCTGGAAGTGTGATAGGTAGGATTGGGCTGTGGTGGCCGAGGGTTAGTGAGTGAGAAGGAGAGAATGTTGTGGTCAGAGAGATGAGGTGAGTTATCCAAGGGGGAGTATGAGCAGAGCCGGGTAAAGACCAGGTCAAGGGTGTTACCGTCTTCGTGCGTCTCAGAGGTTGAGAGCTGTGAGAGGCCGAGAGAAGTAGTTAAAAATAGGAGCTGGGGTGCAGATCGGGAGCTGAGGCTGTTTATGGGAATGTTAAAGTCTCCCAGAATAAGGGTTGGTAAATCTGAGGACATGAAATGCGGGAGCCACGCGGTGAAATGGTCGAGGAACTGGGTGGGTGACCCTCGGGGGCGGTATACCACTGCTACTTTGAGGGGGAGGGGATGGAATAGCCTAATGGTATGGACCTCAAAAGAAGGGAATTAGATTGATGGGGCTGGAGGAATGACCTGGAAAGTACATTGTGGGGACAGGAGGAGGCCAACTCCACCACAACGTCTGTTCCCAGGTCTAGGGGAGTGAGAGAAGTGTAGGCCGCCGTGAGAAATAGCAGCCGGGGAAGCAGTGTCTGAATCCTGGATCCAGGTTTCTGTGAGGGCCAGCAGGTTAAGAGAGTTGGTAAGGAAGTAATTGTGAATGAAGGGAAGTTTGTTGCATACAGATCGTGGATTCCAGAGAGCGCAGTTAAAAGAGGGAGATGAAGGAGTGCAAGTGATGGTAATAAGGTTAGTGGGATTTCTATGTGTGGTGGGAGAGGGGTTGAAGTTAGAGGGCGGACCAGGGTTGGGGGAGATATCACCTGAGAGGAGCAGCAGCAAAAAGAGGAAGAGCAGATAGTTTTTAGATTTTGGACTTGGTTTATTATGACAAATGTTAGAATATGGTGGGCTGAGAATCCTCAGTAAACTGAAGATGGCATGGGAGCTGTACATAGAGTAGGGCAGGGGAGAGGGGCTGATGTGGATGAGTGGTGATAGAGGGAGGATGGGGTGATACAAGTTGGTGGTGATGGCACATAGAAACACAAACAGTGCAGTTACAGACATGGTAATGATTAGTAGAGAATAGAGTAATAGACATTGTATGAATGGCTATCTGACATTACGTTCCAGTCTATCCAGTCAATTCCGGTCAATTTCAGGTCTATTTCATTCCTGTACAATTTAGCTGCAACACTTTCGCATCAGACACGTCTGCATCAGACTTGGCAAGGCTCCTTATGTGCTCAATGATACTGATTTCAGGTGTGGGGAAAGGGGGAGGGAACTGGAGTCCACTAAGCCATGGCCAAGCAAGGCTGCACCAAATGGTCACTCATAGGCATATTTGAACAAAGGATCATAAACAGGCATTGGGGGGGGGGGGGGGCAGGGGGTAGGACAGTTACATTGATGCTGGAATCAGATATTTTCAGCAGACAGAATACATAAAAAAAGCAATAAAGTTTGGTGCTGATCCATACGGCCAAACATACCCCAGATATTTTCAGCAGACAGAATACATCAAAAAAGCAATAAAGTTTGGTGCTGATCCATATGGCCAAACATACCCTAGATATTTTCAGCAGACAGAATACATCAAAAAAGCAATAAAGTTTGGTGCTGATCCATACGGCCAAACATACCCCAGATATTTTCAGCAGACAGAATACATCAAAAAAGCAATAAAGTTTGGTGCTGGTCCATACGGCCAAACATACCTGTCGAGAAACACACAAACAACATGATGATTAGGTGATGGTCAGAGGAGGGCAGATGAATTATGATACAGGGCGGATGATGGAGCCCAGATGCTTCATATCATTTCAGGTCTATTTCATTCCTGTACAATTTAGCTGCAACACTTTCGCATCAGACACGTCTGCATCAGACTTGGCAAGGCTTCTTATGTGCTCAATGATACTGATTTCAGGTGTGGGGAACGGGGGAGGGAACTGGAGTCCACTAAGCCATGGCCAAGCAAGGCTGCACCAAATGGTCACTCATAGGCATATTTGAACAAAGGATCATAAACAGGCATTTGGGGGGGGGGGGCAGGGGGTAGGACAGTTACATTGATGCTGGAATCAGATATTTTCAGCAGAATATATAAAAAAAGCAATGAAGTTTGGTGCTGGTCTATATGGCTAAACATACCCCAGATATTTTCAGCAGACAGAATACATCAAAGAGCAATAAAGTTTGGTGCTGATCCATACGGCCAAACATACCCCAGATATTCTCAGCAGACAGAATACATAAAAAAAGCAATAAAGTTTGGTGCTGGTCCATGCGGCCAAACATACCTGTCGAGAAACACAGAAACAGCATGATGATTAGGTGATGGTCAGAGGAGGGCAGATGAATTAGGATACAGGGCGGATGATGGAGCCCAGATGCTTCATATCATTTCAGGTCATTTTCATTCCTGTACACTTTAGCTGCAACACTTTAGCATCAGACACGTCTGCATCAGACTTGGCAAGGCTCCTTATGTGCTCAATGATACTGATTTCAGGTGTGGGGAAAGGGGGAGGGAACTGGAGTCCACTAAGCCATGGCCAAGCAAGGCTGCACCAAATGGTCACTCATAGGCATATTTGAACAATGGATCATAAACAGGCATTGGGGGTGGGGGGGAGGACAGTTACATTGATGCTGGAATCAGATATTTTCAGCAGACAGAATACATCAAAAAAGCAATAAAGTTTGGTGCTGGTCCATACGGCCAAACATACCTGTCGAAAAACACACAAACAACATGATGATTAGGTGATGGTCAGAGGAGGGCAGATGAATTATGATACAGGGCGGATGATGGAGCCCAGATGCTTCATATCATTTCAGGTCTATTTCATTCCTGTACAATTTAGCTGCAACACTTTCGCATCAGACACGTCTGCATCAGACTTGGCAAGGCTCCTTTTTCTGATCATCATAATGGGAGACCCAGACAATGGGGTTTAGGCAGTCTGCCCTCCGGAGGCCACACTAGGTACTACAAGTTTTTTTGTAGTCTCCGCCCCTCCGCCTATAAACCCCCACTGCAGGAGCAGATCCTCAGTCTTACTTCAGTGTGCTCGGAGATCACACCTCTGACTTGCACATCACAGAAGATTTTCTTAGGGATTTCGTGATGCAGCATGAAGGAAAGTGGATCCATGAGGGATCCCCGGCATACTCCCTGTCCACCTTTGGGTGCATACAGGTCGAGGTACCTTGGTCCGTAGCCCTCGGGCCTGGACGCGGACTTTACTGTCTGGCCTGGTACTATGCCGTGCTCCCTCACTACTCACTTCTGAAGTGCTCTGGTGAGGTGGGAGCCCGGGAGCCTTGCACAGCTCCGCTCCGGTCTGCGGCCTCTCCATGGAAGCTTAACATGCGGTCCGGAGCCGGGACCCCCCGTCCGCTGCCCGCTGGACCGGTACCGGACGTGAGCCCTTTGGTTACAGGTACTCTGTATCGCCTTATGTGGGTCTGGGGGCACGTGGTGTTTTTGTCCATGTCTTTAGAACCTCTGTTTTTCCCTCGGGACATGCGGTTCTGGGGGAGCCCTGGGTGCGGGGCACCCTTATTGTCACCCCAATTGCGGGTGTTTGCATTACCGTGTGCGTGTGACGGCAGCCATTACAGAAGTATTCTGGCGCCTTTTTTGTGTCACTGTGTGCGGCTCCTGAGGGAGAGGAGAGACGTCCCCCTCTGGGCGGTGACGTCATGCTCTTCCCGGCCTGTGTGTACAGTCTCCCCGGGCTTCTGCTTAGCCGCGCCCACTCATTGGTGACGCGTCGGCCCTTTTTTCTCCTCATTCCTGCACAGGGATTGGAAGCGTGCACATCGCGCTCCAGGGAGAAGCTGCAGTTTGCCTGCGGGGGTCACACGCGTGCCACTCAGAGCCACCGCGATCCTGGTCGGTAAGCCGCCGGGTATCCGGTGTTAACCCCTTACTGCCCCTTGCGGTCACAGTATGGCTACAGCTGGGTAGAAGGGTGCCGCCACGGAGTCCAAGGCCTGCAAAAGGTGCATGGGACAGTGGCGGAGGATGGCCTCTGCACAGCTTGCGGTCTCACTGGGCCTTGCTCCAGTGTTTCCTGGCTCAGATGCTGCAACAGCACTACTCTCCCTGAGGTTCAGGTGGAGGCAGGGCCAGGGGATGTACAGAGGTCCTTTAATGACACTGTAGTCTCCAGAATGTCTCCAGAATGTCTTCCATGTCACAATTCATTGACTATATGGAGGGGGCTCTCTGATTCAGCCCCCCATACAGGGTCCCTAGGGGTTAACCCCAGGCAGGGAGAGAGATCTCATAAGTCCCTGCTGGGGGGGATCTCTCCAAGGTTGGTGACCATCATTCCTCTGATGAGGAACATCCATCTGATGGTGATGATGAGGATGGAGACCTTGGTCCTGAGCCCCGGCCCCACAAAGCCCCTTCAGAGGGTACAGGGGACGGGGTGGAGGGTTTGGTTTCCTCCATTATTGAGACCCTGCGGTCATCCCCCGGCTGCGGTGGTGGATGGAACACAGAAGGAATCTTTCCAGTGGCTGCCACCCTTGGGTCAGTCACGTGGTCTGTTCACTGACCATTTCAATTTTTGGAGAGTGGTCAGGACACCCAGGGAGCATCCTGAGTGACGTTTCATTAGAGAGACTAAGGATGGTTCCTCTCTGAAGGATCCTATGGACAAGCAATGCGAGTCATATGCTAAGTCTATATATGAGGCTGTGGGTTTTCCTTTTACCCCAAGCTTTTCTATGGTTTGGACGTTGCAGGCCATTACTGCATGTCTGGAGGGGGTCACCGATATCCCGGGGTCTGACCCGGAGGTGACAGCTCTTACCAACAAGGCTAGGGCCTATGCTGAATACGCCAGATCGGCTGCCTTTGAAACGGCTAATCGGAATGCCGTAGCCTCTGCTACGGCAGTGGTTTTTGCGCAGATTGCTGTGGATGCACCTCTGGGACTCGGATACGGTGTCCAAGAGGATTTTGCAAGTCACGCCCTTTTTGGGCGATAGGCTTTTTGGGGGCGAGCTGGATAAGCGAATTAAGGAGTTTACTGAGAAGAAGATCCCTCAGAACAGACCTAAGCCGCGGGGGGCTCAGAAATGGAACCCCAGACAGCGGTCCTTTCGTCCCAGCTCGCAATCTTCTACCTCGTCCGCGCGTTCGGACACAGGAGGGAAAACCTCTGGTCACTGGCGTAACAAGAATCGCCAGAAGATGCCAGCGGGGGCCGCAGCTGCTGCCGCCCCAAGACGCCCTCTGCATGACTCGCTCCCGACTCCTGCCACCCCACAGGTTGAAGGATGCCTGGCCCTGTTTTCGGGACGTATGGCTTCTTCAGGTTCAAGCCGGTGGGTGAGAGACATTGTCTCTCGGGGCTACAGGATCGAGCTGACGTCTTTTCCTCCAAACCGTTTCTTTCTTTCCTCTCCGTCACCGGAAAAAGCTCAGGCCTTTCACCAAGTTCTGATTGGTCTTCGAAGGGACGGAGTTGTAATCCCAGTTCCTTCTGGGGAACGTTTCAGAAGGTTTTTTCTTCAATCCTCTTCATTGTACCAGAGAAGGACGGTTCGTTTTTCGCCCAGTGCTGGATCTGGAATGGTTCAACCAACATGGGCGATTGCGAAAGTTTCGCATGAAATCCCTGCGCTCAGTGATAGCAACCATATCTCAGGGAGTCTTCCTGGCATCCGTACACAGGCCTCGGCCCCGCGGGCCTTCACGAAGGTGATGACGGCCATGGGGGCAACCCTGCATGTACAGGGTCATGCCGGGATACCTTACCTGGACGATCTGCTGATCACAGCCCCGTCGACGGAGCTTCGTCAGGGGAGCCTGGACGCGACCCTCAGAGCTCTGGAGCAGTTTGGGTGGATCCTGAATCTCCCAAAATCCTCTCTAGTGCCAACTCAGTCATTGACTTATCTGGGCATGGATTTTCACACAGCCCCGGCACTGGTGTTGCTACTCCAGAAGAAGCAGACCTCCATCCAGTCGGGTGTCCGAGCCCTTCTTCATCCCCACGGTCATCCCTGAGGGGATTAATGAAGCTAGTGGGGCACATGGTGGCGGCAATGGAAGCAGTGCTTTTTTGCGCAGTTTCATCTCCGCTCTTTGCAGCTGGAGATTCTCCACCAGTGGAACAAGAGGACATCATCTCTGGACAGAGTGGTGTCGCTTTCTCACCAGACGAAGGAATCTCTTCATTGGTGGCTTCAACCCGTCACTTGGCACGGGGACGGTCTTTCCTGCAACCTTCATGGTGGGTGGTGACTACGGATACCAGCCTGACAGGCTGGGGTGCGGTGTTTCTTGCACCACAGAGCTCAGGGTCTCTGGACGATGTCAGAGTCCTCCCTACAAATCGTTGTCCTGGAAATCAGAGCGATTTACCTGGCACTGCTGGCTTTCCATCGTTCTTCTGCCAGGGAAGCACATAAGGATCCAAATGGTCAACGCGACGGACGTCGCGTATGTCAACCGTTAGGGCGGGACTCGAAGTGCCCAGGCCCTTACCGACGTCCACCGCATTCTGTCATGGGTGGTGGACAACGATTCGTTACTCTCAGCGGTCCGCATCCTAGGAGTGGACGATTGGGAGGCCGACTACCTAAGCCGGCAAGGCATGGACGCCGGAGAGTGGTCTCTACTCCCGGACGTCTTCCAGTCCGTCTGTCGACGATGGGGAATTCCAGATGTGGATCTGATGGCCTCTCGGCTCAATCACCAAATACCGCAGTTCATGGCGCGGTCGTGGGATCCTCAGACTCTGGGAGCAGACGCACTGGTCCAGGTTTGGTCCAGGTTCTCTCTTCCGTATGTGTTCTCGCCGTTGGCATTGATCCCCAGGGTCCTGCGCAAGATCAGGACGGAATGTCGCAGAGCCATTCTAGTGGCGCCGGATTGGCCCAGGAGGTCTTGGTATCCGGAACTGTGACAGCTCGCAGACGGGGAGCCGTGGAGACTGCCAGAAGGACCGGATCACCTGTCTCACGGTCCGTTCTTCCTTCTCAATTCCGCGGCCCTCAAGTTGACTGTGTGCCCCTTGAGTCCTGGCTCTTGACTTCCAGAGGATTTTCTTCCTCGGTTGTTTCTATTTTGACTCAGGCCAGACGACCTGCCTCGTTGAAGATCTATCACGGGACTTGGAAAATTTTCTTTTCCTGGTACTCTTCAGTTGGGAAGAAGGCTTGGCCGTTCCGTCTCCCAACGTTGCTTTCCTTCCTTCACTCAGGAATGGAGATGGGACTGTCTCTCAGTACTCTGAAGGGACAAGTGTCGGCACTGTCGGTGCTGTTTGACAAGCGTTTGGCTAAGCTACCGACGGTCCGTACGTTTCTGCAAGGAGTTAGCCGGGTGGTTCCGCCATACAAACGTCTTCTGGATCCTTGGGACCTCAATGTGGTCCTGGCGGCTTTGCAGAAGCCTCCTTTTGAGCCTTTGAGGGATATTTCCCTAGTTCGCCTGTTCCAGAAAGTGGTTTTTTTCTGGTGGCCATTACATCGCTCAGGAGGATCTCGAAACTGGAGCGCTCTCGTGCAAGTCCCCATTCCTGGTGGTTCATCAGGATAAGGTGGTGTTGCGTACGAGGCCCGAATTCTTGCCTAAGGTGGTGTCACCTTTTCATATTAATCAGGAGATTGTTCTCCCTTCTTTTTGCCCTAAACCGATTTATCGGTGTAAGAAAGAGTTGCACACTCTGGACATAGTGAGGGCTATCAGGATTTATGTGTCTCGTACTTCGTCGGTACGCACTTCGGACTCTCTGTTTGTCCTTACGGCTGGTCGCCGTAAGGGTTCCCCGGCCTCCAAATCTACTTTGGCTCGGTGGATCAAGGCTCCTATTCAGGAAGCTTACCGTTCTTCTGGTATACCTCTCCCGGTGGGATTGAAGGCTCACTCTACCAGGGCCGTGGGTGCCTCTTGGGCTCTGCGGCTCAGGGCTTCGGCTCAACAAGTTTGTCAGGCAGCCACTTGATCTAGCCTCCATACGTTTACCAAACGTTACATGGTACATGCCCATGCCTCTGCGGATGCGAGTTTGGGCAGGCGGGTCCTACAGGCGGTGGTGGATCACCTTTGGGGTGCCCCGTCCATCAAATGTCTCAAAGGAACTCTTTTCCCGCCCTGGGGTGTTGCTTTAGGACATCCCCATTGTCTGGGTCTCCCATTATGATGATCAGAAAAAAGAGAATTTTGTTTACTTACCGTAAATTCTTTTTTCTTGAATCATTAATGGGAGACCCAGCACCCACCCAGTCGTCCCATTGGACGTGTTGTTGTGTTTTTTGAACCTCTTGGCTCAGGCTTCTTTGGCTTGCATTGTTTGCGGCCATGCCTGGACTTGTGGTGTGGGTTGCCTCCTCGCAGCTTATGAACTAAACTGAGGATCTGCTCCTGCAGTGGGGGTTTATAGGCGGAGGGGCGGAGACTACAAAAAAACTTGTAGTACCTAGTGTGGCCTCCGGAGGGCAGACTGCCTAAACCCCATTGTCTGGGTCTCCCATTAATGATTCAAGAAAAAAGAATTTACGGTAAGTAAACAAAATTCTCTTTATGTGCTCAATGATACTGATTTCAGGTGTGGGGAAAGGGGGAGGGAACTGGAGTCCACTAAGCCATGGCCAAGCAAGGCTGCACCAAATGGTCACTCATAGGCATATTTGAACAAAGGATCATAAACAGGCATTTGGGGGGGGGGCAGGGGGTAGGACAGTTACATTGATGCTGGAATCAGATATTTTCAGCAGAATACATCAAAAAAGCAATGAAGTTTGGTGCTGGTCTATACGGCTAAACATACCCCAGATATTTTCAGCAGACAGAATATATCAAAAAAGCAATAAAGTTTGGTGCTGATCCATACGGCCAAACATACCCCAGATATTCTCAGCAGACAGAATACATAAAAAAAGCAATAAAGTTTGGTGCTGGTCCATGCGGCCAAACATACCTGTCGAGAAACACAGAAACAGCATGATGATTAGGTGATGGTCAGAGGAGGGCAGATGAATTAGGATACAGGGCGGATGATGGAGCCCAGATGCTTCATATCATTTCAGGTCATTTTCTATTCCTGTACACTTTAGCTGGAACACTTTCGCATCAGACACGTCTGCATCAGACTTGGCAAGGCTCCTTATGTGCTCAATGATACTGATTTCAGGTGTGGGGAAAGGGGGAGGGAACTGGAGTCCACTAAGCCATGGCCAAGCAAGGCTGCACCAAATGGTCACTCATAGGCATATTTGAACAAAGGATCATAAACAGGCATTGGGGGGGGCAGGGGGAAGGACAGTTACATTGATGCTGGAATCAGATATTTTCAGCAGACAGAATACATCAAAAAAGCAATAAAGTTTGGTGCTGATCCATACAGCCAAACATACCCTAGATATTTTCAGCAGACAGAATACATCAAAAAAGCAATAAAGTTTGGTGCTGTTCCATATGGCCAAACTTACCCCAGATATTTTCAGCAGACAGAATACATCAAAAAAGCAATAAAGTTTGGTGCTGGTCCATACGGCCAAACATACCTGTCGAGAAACACACAAACAACATGATGATTAGGTGATGGTCAGAGGAGGGCAGATGAATTATGATACAGGGCGGATGATGGAGCCCAGATGCTTCATATCATTTCAGGTCTATTTCATTCCTGTACACTTTAGCTGCAACACTTTCGCATCAGACACGTCTGCATCAGACTTGGCAAGGCTCCTTATGTGCTCAATGATACTGATTTCAGGTGTGGGGAAAGGGGGAGGGAACTGGAGTCCACTAAGCCATGGCCAAGCAAGGCTGCACCAAATGGTCACTCATAGGCATATTTGAACAAAAGATCATAAACAGGCATTGGGGGGGGTAGGGGGAAGGACAGTTACATTGATGCTGGAATCAGATATTTTCAGCAGACAGAATACATCAAAAAAGCAATAAAGTTTGGTGCTGATCCATACAGCCAAACATACCCCAGATATTTTCAGCAGACAGAATACATCAAAAAAGCAATAAAGTTTGGTGCTGATCCATATGGCCAAACATACCCCAGATATTTTCAGCAGACAGAATACATCAAAAAAGCAATAAAGTTTGGTGCTGGTCCATACGGCCAAACATACCTGTCGAGAAACACAGAAACAACATGATGATTAGGTGATGGTCAGAGGAGGGCAGATGAATTATGATACAGGGCGGATGATGGAGCCCAGATGCTTCATATCATTTCAGGTCTATTTCATTCCTGTACACTTTAGCTGCAACACTTTCGCATCAGACACATCTGCATCAGACTTGGCAAGGCTCCTTATGTGCTCAATGATACTGATTTTAGGTGTGGGGAAAGGGGGAGGGAACTGGAGTCCACTAAGCCATGGCCAAGCAAGGCTGCACCAAATGGTCACTCATAGGCATATTTGAACAAAGGATCATAAACAGGCATTGGGGGGGGGGCAGTGGGAAGGACAGTTACATTGATGCTGGAATCAGATATTTTCAGCAGACAGAATACATAAAAAAAGCAATAAAGTTTGGTGCTGATCCATACGGCCAAACATACCCCAGATATTTTCAGCAGACAGAATACATCAAAAAAGCAATAAAGTTTGGTGCTGATCCATATGGCCAAACATACCTGTCGAGAAACACACAAACAACATGATGATTAGGTGATGGTCAGAGGAGGGCAGATGAATTATGATACAGGGTGGATGATGGAGCCCAGATGCTTCATATCATTTCAGGTCTATTTCATTCCTGTACACTTTAGCTGCAACACTTTCGCATCAGACACGTCTGCATCAGACTTGGCAAGGCTCCTTATATGGAAAATGTTAAGAGTTCACAAACTTTCAAACACTACTGTAATACAAGCGATCCTCATAGAAAAATATATTATTTTTCTTCTTGTAACAGGTTCCATCCGGACTGAGAGGACAAGCTCACCTGAAAGTCTGGGGCAATCGTCATTTAAATGATGGCGGATTCATATTCCACAACACCACTACTGTTACTGTGGATAGCAAAGGTTTATCTTTATTTATACAGACTGACAAACCAGTTTATAAGCCCAAACAAAAAGGTAAGAAATATATGCTTTTATATATATATATTATATTATATATATATATATTGCCCTACTATTTCTTAAATGATTTGCCCTTATCCAAAGTATTACTTTTTAATCTTTATCTTTAGTGCTTATCAATATGTACATGGTTACACCTGATCTGCGACCAGCCAATGAAAAGGTAGGGTGGTGGAAGTTAAGTTTTTAAAATTAACTAGATGAAGCATTTGCTATTAACATTTTTAATTCACTTTTTATGTATTGCCTTTTTTTATTTACCTCACTTTAAATTGCAACACCTTAATCCTACTAATGCACGTACATTGCATAGTACAGTAGAACTTCCTATCTTCATCTTACCTATAAATCTTTTCTTTTTGTTCTAGGTTGAAGCTTATGTAATGGTAAGTTACAAGTTATCCACAGTATGTTCAATTGTGCTACTTTCTTCTCTTGCAAAAACTACAGTAAAGTTCTTTTTAAACTAAATTTCTAGTATTTGTTCTTCTTCCCCTTGTAGGGATCTCATCCGTAATCACTTCTCTAACCATCTGACCTGTTCTGTTTCCCTTCTTACTATTGGTAATTGGTCTTGGTCTTGTAAATGACTTGAGGACTTCTGACAGTGTCTCTATCACACCTAATCAATTTGCTCAGCTATTTGGATACACCACACCATTGCTGTAGTACCGTGGGTTGTTTAAATGCAGGACTTTGTAAAGTATTGATGCTCTTTTGGTTTTAGGATCCTCGTGGATCTAGAATTATTCAGTGGATGGATCTGAATTCAATCTGCTGTGGTGAGTTCAATACCTATTAATAAATTAATAAAATAGATTAAAAAGATGTCAGATAAAATATATATGTTTACCAAAATGAATAATTCAATTTCAAGTAGAAAAAGAAATGGAACACATATACATTTATCTAATGGCAATAGGTGAACATTTACAAAACTGAAAATGTGGTTCTAAGTATAAAATCGGACTGTATGAAATGTGCTGCCAAGTCATGGCGAATCCTTCAGTGGGTCCCTAATTGATAACCTAAAAGTTGTGTGTCATGCGGCAACCACCGCCGAAGCGACAGAGTACTACCAGGGGAAGTGACCCAATGTCCCACAGCATCCATGCTACAAGACAAAGCCCCACGGCTCCAGGCCACCCCACCCCACATGCACACCATAACATCAGCAAAGGCAACACATAGCACCAACTCCAAGTGAAAGACACTGAGAAACTTGCCTTCCACTTGTCAGACTATGGGCCACTTTACACACACCAACTTATCTGTCCAACTTCTGACCAACTTATGGTTGCAGTGAAATCATGGACACATTGCTCCATTTTGTGACTGTGTACAATGGAACAATGTGTCCATGATTTCACTGCAACCAGCAAGTTGGTCAGAAGTTGGACAGATAAGTTGGTGTGTGTAAAGTGGCCTTATGAGTCGGAAGGAACCTCTCTTGCAGTCTCCTGCTAATTAAAACCTTCTGGGTCAAATGGGAAGAGTGCTGGATTACTTATATTTTAGTTACCGTATTTTTCGCTTTATAAGACGCACCGATTATAAGACGCACCCCCAAATTTGGTGAAGGAAATGAGAAAAAAAATAGTTTTTAATGTTAAATGGGGTCCGTCTTATAATGCCAGTGTCCGTCTTACAATCAGTATATATGTCCCTAATCCTGGTACATAAACCCCCCAATTCTGGTATATATATCCCTCATCCTGGCATATATGTCTCTCATCCTCGTATACATGTCCCCATACTGGTATGTATATTGCTCATCCTGGTATATATGCCCCCCATTCTGTATATATGGCCCCCATTCTGTATATATGGCCCCCATTCTGTATATATGGCCCCCATCCTGTATATATGGCCCCCATTCTGTATATATGCCCCCATTCTGTATATATGCCCCCCATTCTGTATATATGCCCCCCATCCTGTGTATATGCCCCTCATCCTGTGTATATGCCCCTCATCCTGTGTATATGCCCCTCATCCTTTGTATATGCCCGTCATCCTGTGTATATGCCCCCCATCCTTGTATATGCCTATCTGTGTATATGCCCCTCTTGATGCCCTCATCCTTTGTATATGCCCGTCATCCTGTGTATATGCCCCCATCCTGTGTATATGCCCCTCATCCTGTGTATATGCCCCCATCCTGTGTATATGCCCCTCATCCTGTGAATATGCCCCTCATCCTGTTATATGCCCAACCTGTATATGTGCCCCTATCTGTGTATATGCCCCATCCCAACCTTTGATTATACTATATGGCCCCCATCTTGCCCCCCAGATCCCCATGGCTCACCGAGGAGGGGTACAGCTGCTCAGCGGGGGTGCCGGAGGGAGGTTCTCATGGGTGGGGGACACAGCTGCAGGACCAGAGCAGCAGAGATGTACCGGCGGCAGTAAGCGGTGGGCGCCCCATGTTTTTGTGGCTGGCTGCATTCATTAACACTGTAGCCAGCAGTAGAGGCTTCAACAAAATGGCCGCAGCCATAATGGAGACCCGCGGCCATTTTGAAGCCTCTACCTCTACCGGCCGGCTACCACAAGAAACATGGCGGCGCCCACCCTTGCTGCCGCCGGTACATCTCCACTGCTCCGGTCCTGCAGCGGTGCCCCCCACCCACCGGAACATGCCTCCGGCACCCACCACTGGGCAGTGCCCCCCCCCCTTATCTGGTAATATTTAATTTTTAATATTTTTTTTTTTACATGTGCTTTTTAAGACGCACCCCCGTTCCCCCCAAAGTTTGGGGGAAACAAAAGTGCATCTTAAAAAGCGAAAAATATGGTAATTTCATATTCTTTGTTTCTGCTACATTTGTTCATCATAAAAGAGTTATTAAATTTATAATGTGATGTATGCAAAAAATAGCTTCAGATTTACTATATGAGAAACAATTCCTAACTTTAAAATGTAACTCCCTATATTTTTAATAGTAGAGAATGTTGGTAAAACATGAATGCTAATTACAACCAACTCACTCTCACACCCCTCATTTTCCGGATTTATACATATATTCACAAATCCTCAATGGGAAAACATTTACAAAATAAAGTTACTGTCTACATTTGTCTCTTCATCTGACAGGTATTATAAATATGAGTTTTCCTCTATCTGATCAGCCTGTTTTTGGAGAGTGGCTGATTTTTGCACAGACTCAAGGCCATGTATTTAATAAATCATTTGCTGTCGAGAAGTATGGTGAGTGAAGAAATCTTATGTCAGTTTATTACTAATATCGTAGTAGTCATCATCAATGTATATTTGGATTAGCAATAGGCACTACAGCACGTAAGGGGGCCTTAAATATTGTTTTTGATTCCACCAAAGAATTGCATAGTTACTTACAGGGACCCTGTAATATGGTTTTGATATGTTATCTGAGAACAGTATAATTTAGTGGCAGACATACTGATTTCAGTGATGTATCACTTAGGCTGCCTTCAGACTTGCGTTCCCTCCGCAGCGTCTTGCGGAGGGGGAACGCAAGCTGAGCACACACACCGCAAGTCCCTATGTTTAACATGGGTACGCAGCTGTATGCACTCGGGGCAGATTGCCGTGCGCACCCCGTGGTGTGGACGAGAATGTATGATTTGTGCACATGCATCCGCATGCGTACAAATCATACATGGCAGGCAATGGCTGCGGAGGGGGTGCGCAAGGCAATCTGCACCCAAGCGCATACACCCGTGTCCCCATGTTAAACATAGGGACTTGCGGTGTATGCGCTCAGCTTGTGTTCCCCCTCCGCAAGACGCTGCGGAGGGAAACGCAAGTCTGAAGCCAGCCTTACTTGACTTGTTACAATTATTTATAAAACTCCACTCACACCACTGATTGGCAGCTTTCTGTATGCATTGAACATTTGCATATAAGGTGCTAATCAGTAGTGGGGGTGGAGTTACACAGAGCAGCAGGGACTATGGGACTTGACACAACTAGTCCTCTAGTGATAATCTCCTTCTGATAAAACACTAATTTTATTGAAAGTACAGCAAGCAGCCCAGTAAGGGACACATGACTGCAATCAGGTTCTATGCTCCTACAGCATTCTCCTTACAGATTAAATAGCAAAAATATGCTGACAGATTCCCTTTAACTGTGGCTGTGATAAATGAAGTTAGCTAATACAGGAAATTTGTGGGCTTTCAAAATGATCAAAAAAAAAATCAGCTTTTTACCAAGCTGCATATGGAGGTAAAAAAAGACCATTTATTGTGCAATATAAACAAGCCCATATGTTGGTACACATTAAAGGGAGTACACAAGTCTGGAATGGTGGCCCAAAAACATGAATAAGTCTCAACTACAAAAATTGTTACGCGACAGAGGGCATGGAAATGTAGAGTAGGCTCACTGGACCACAGATTGAATTGTGGTAGCTGAACCCCTGAGGTAGGAAGAGACCAGACAGCGACTTCAGAGTAACCAAGATATTTATTTAGAGCATAAAGATATGTCCACATGGGGAAAATATCTGGATTAAGATACCAAACTCCCCATGACTAGCAACCAGCGAGTGGCCCCCTACACAAGGATTGACCCGGCACAGCTTCATGGGGTCTAAATGCCATGATGACCAGGACCAGAAGGGCAAACTGTACAGACTACAACAGTGACAATGTTATACTAGAAAGGTCCATGACAGGTGAGTACAGCCTGTAGCAGGATCTTAGTAGTGCTGGGAGATCCTAAGTAGGCTAGTCAAGCCAATGGCGAGATCCAGGTGGTTCTGTGTAGACAGAGATAGACAGATCCAGCCATAGCAGAATTCAGGGAATGCTGTACAATCCAGGAATGACAGATGCTGCCAATAGTGGTACCACATAGTTGTACAGCAGGTCACAGAAGACAAATTCTTGGATAACACTGGGTGCATTGCTCAACCCAAAAACCATCAACCAATATTCAAAGTGACCATCTCGTATGTTAAAAGCAGTCTTCCACTCGTCCCCAGACCGTATCATAAAAAGGTTGTAAGCCCCACAGAGATCCAACTTATTGAAAATCCTGGAACCTCGAAGGCGATCAAAGAGCTTCGGTATCAAGGGAAGTGGGTATTTATTAATTACTGTAATTAGGTTAAGAACCTGGTAGTCGATGCAAGGGCACAGAGTCCCGTCCTTCATGAAAAAGAAGAAAACTCCAGCTGGAGAGGAGCATTTCTGAATGAACCCTAAAGCCAGATTCTCTGTGATGTAATCGGGCATTGCTTGAGTCTCTGCAGGACAAAATGGATACATTTGTCCTCTATGTGGAGTATATCCAGAAATAAGATTGATGGGACAATCTTAAGGCCTGTGAGGAGGAAGAGTCTCAACTTCTTTCTTGTCAAACACATCAGCAAAGGACCAGTAAGCCAGAGGTAACCCAGTTAAGGCAGAAGGGGGTCTCCGATTGAAACCAGGACTTGCTGTGTTGAGGTTATAGTTATGACAAGACTGACCTTATCATAGGACATCTCTGGATCACCAATCCATAGAGGCATAATCATGGAAGACCTAGTAGAAATGGAAGAGAAAGATTTGGTAGCACATAAAAAGCGATTTTCTACCTATGAAGCGCTTCATTTGAAGTTCCACTTCTTTTATGATGTCAAGAATGGAATCCTTCAGAGGTTTTCCATCTATGGAGGTGACGAGTCGAAGCTGCTGCAGAGCAGAGGAATAACAGGAATTCCAAACTGACTGACCACAGCTTGTTGGAAGAAATATCCTGCAGAGCCGGAATCCAGATAGGCCGTCTCAGAGAAACATTCCTCACCGAAGGACACTTGTATAGACACAGTTAATGGGAGAGAGGAGTCATTTTCACATAGAGATGCCTCTCATACCTGACCTAAGTGGAGTTTTCCAACCTCTCGGAACAATTGCAATGTTGATGAGTGGAACTCCCACTGTGTCGGTGAGGATTCTTGGTGGACTTTTCTCAACCTGACGTGGTCAAGCTCCATGGGCTCAGTTACGTACGCCGGAGCCAAATTTTGTGGAAGAAGTGTCCTTTCCAAGGACGGTGGTGCCAGACGAGGAAATTGTGTCTCTAAAGCCCTGTCTATGGGCGGCTCCTGAAGGCGCATGTTGATACAGATGGCAAGGGATATGAGATCTCCAGGATTGCAAATAGATCACTGACTGCCAATTTGTCCTTAATCCTCCCAGATAAACCTTGCCAAAAGGCCCCAACCAGAGACTCATTAGTCCACTGAAACCCAGATGCCAGGGTGCGGAATTTTATGATATATTGTCCAACCAAGAAAGTACCCTGTTATAGGTTGAAGAAAGCTCCATAGCAGATGTTGCATGACTGCACTTGTAAAACATAAAGAGATAGACAGATCCATCCGTAGCAAAATTCAGGAATGATAGATGCTGCCAGTAGTAGTCTCTGTAGAATGACATACATAAACAAATTGCAGAGCAAAGAGTAAACTGGAATATTCAAGTGAAAGTCACTATGGAAGAGGGACCTGGACACACACATCTTTTCTATGGATATAATACATTGCCCAGGAACCTCCCATAAGAGAAAGGTGCCTTATATATCCTGGACCTCCAGCAATTAGGCAATGAGGACCAAACAAGAAACAGGTGGACTGGCTCTTTAAATATTTGCAGAGTGCGGCACCACCGCCTAAGGCAAGCTCCTGAAAGGCCTGTGTCAAGACCCACGGGACGAGGGTACTCGGTACTGGACCTGTCTGCTACGGGGAAGTCACGGGTGGTCCTGGTCCGGACCGTGTCCCGGGCCCTGGCAAATAAAAGGGTGTATTTACAGGGGAGAATAGTCTTATCGTGACGCCACCCACTATATGCGGCCAGAAGGGGGGCCGCCGCTGCTGCAGAACCTCCGGGGACGTTGTAGTGGCAGCATAGATGGTATAGTTCCTGTGGGTAGAACTGTATTCCCCGGGGACAGTGATGGTATAGTCTATAATGGATATGGATGGTGGAAGACGGGGTTAAAGGACACACACTCACGTTTTGTAGTCAAAGGTGCAATTCTCCTTTTCTCCTGATGCTGCAGCTTCTTCTAATCTGTGTGCAGAGCTGACAGGCTTGTAGCTCTGCAGGTGGGAGCTCTCTGTTGCTGGATGTAGGGCAAAGGTTGCAATCAATACACAGACTCACAGTTTTGCTGTTTTCCAAAGCTTTACTGCCGAATGTTGTTGCAGATTAAGTCACGGAGTTGTAATGAGGTCTGTAAGCTCTCTTCCACCCTGTCCGGGTCATCAGCTTCCTCGTGTTACGCTGTGTGTGTGTGTCCTGGGCTGCTGCTTCTAGCTGAGCTGCTGGGACTTCTCATTCTCTTTCTCTGTGTTCTGCTGGTACCACTTGGCTAGGCAACTTGAGTCTCTGTGCTGTGCTGACCCCTCCGTGTTGCTTTGCACTGGTACTATGGGCATCTAGAAATCTCACTGTTCCTGGATTCACTGTGCTGTGGGTGCCAGACACAGTACTGGATCCGGTGTCCGTTCTGTGCGCTCTTCTGGGGCGAGTGAAGGTATCACTCCAGCTCCCAGACGTGTTCCTCAGTCTGTAGTTCTCCTGTTCCTCTGACCCTTGCTGGGCCTGCACGAAGTTCTGCACTAACTTGTGCTCTTCATAGCACTGCACCGTGCTGTACGGTCTGAGCTCTCCCTCATGAGCAGGAGTATTTAAGGAGCAGGTGGTGCTCCCCCTCCTTGCCCAGAGGTGCTAGTGTTTGTCAGTGTGTAGTGGGGAGAGAACCCATGTGGTGTTATTGTGGCATATTAACCCATGGGGTGCCACACCTGCTCAGAGGACGCAAATTTCGGGAGAAGAGGGAAGTGGGCAGCTGCGCGGAACTGCAGGGAGGGTGAAGAGTAGGAAACATGGCAGGAGGACGGACGAACCAAGAAGAGCTGCGAGATGGTCACCGGTCTCCCTGCCTGGCAGAGGCTGGCCCCGCAGCAGGGACAGTCTGGATGAAGTACATAGAGCCGCGTGAAGGGCAACCAGTCTTCCTGCCCAAAGGAGATCGGTCCCGCAGCAGAGGGCATGACAAATATTAACATAAGAAATGTCGGGCAAATTTTGTAAAAAAGTATGAAAACTGGACAGTAGAAGATTGCAAATGTGTGATTTAGAGCCATGAGACACACGTCAATACACCAGGCACTGATGGATGATAAATGGTCTAGCAGAAGCAAGAGAAAAAATTGCTAACCGATCGAGAAATTGAAGGAACTGTTAAGTTCAGTGGAGGAAGTCTGATGATATGAGGTTGTTTCACAGCCAAAGGCGTTGGATACTTGACCAGGATTGATGGTGGTCTCAAGGCTCAACTATATGTGAGAATCCTGCAAGCACAGATACTTATAACTTGAGTATTATGGGTGGAGAACTATTGAAAGGATGACATAATGTTCCAGCAGGTCATCGACCTGAAGTATACGTCGAGATTGGGGAAAAATGGTTTAATGTTAATGACATAAAGGTGCTGAATTGGTCTCCACAGTCCCCATACCTCAACCCAATCAAATATTTATAAGTAGAGTTGAAGAAAACGTTGTATACATACCCAAGTGAGTCAACCAGTATGCTCCAACATTCGGACCGTGTTGAAGAGACATGGGATCAGATTTCGGTCAAGAAATGCTTGAATCTGATTGAGAGCATGCCCAGAGGAATCCAGGCAGTGTTGAAAGCCAAAGGTAAATTTAAAACATGCTAACAAATTAATACAAATTAAAATGTAGATGTTATAAGCAAAACAGTAACAATGCAGTGACACTATAATAAGCTGCATAACTAATCATATATTAAATAGTTGCAAGTCAAATTTAAGTATGAGATAGCCAAGATTATTGTCTATAAAAAGAAGGTAGTCTCACGCTCAAAGCTGTAGTAGGTGGTAAGATGTGGGTCCTGAAAGTCAAAAGTTCAAAACATTGTTACCTTTTTGCTGATTAGTGTAGCTTTAAATATCCTTGCATTATTATTTTAAGAATATTAATAACTATAATTAATTTGTCTGTATATGTAATTTATATTTAATTTATTTTTCAGTGCTTCCAAAGTTTGAGCTGCTTATAAGTCCTCCCTCCTTTATTCGGGATATAAATGTTTGTGAAAAAGGACAAGTCCTCGCAAGGTAGAGTAAGTGACTTGTTAGTCAAATGTCTCAAAAACTCTTCTTTCAGTTTTCTTTTTAATAATTTTTTCATGTTACAGGTTGTTCTTACTGCAACGTTAAATTTAGCTACAGCTATGACAATATCTATTGCAACAATAGGGCTTAAAACAAAAGTGTTGATATCAGAATAAGAGGTATTTGATGACATTAGCTAATCTTATATTCTAGGTATACGTTTGGGAAGCCAGTGAGTGGATTACTAACAATCAATATGACTGTGACGGGTGTTGGGTACTACAGACATGAGATTGGACACCAAGTGCTTAAATCTATGGAGGTAAGAGCACACTGGGCTTTACAGAGGGGAGGGAATCACACATTCACACTGCAAGAACACAAATGAAAAAATGTGGAGACACGAGGGTCAGGGGTGCACATGTCTGCTGGTCTGGCTGTGTTTTGAAAGATTGCTTAGACTGGGACTTTTCAACACCTGTAGTCCTTCCCCATGGACAGAACACTACTCAGACAATACTGGGTGAGTTACCACACTCTGATTAGAATTTACTGGGTCACCAACAGTCAGCGGCATATAGTACATTCCCAGCAAGGACACAAATGGTGCAAGTGACCGAGTCTCACACCTACGATGACTCGTCAAGGAGTCTAAGCTCCACGACTTCGGAATATTAAGGGCCAACTACCCCAACCAGCAACACCCCACATTCGGCAAGCATCCACTGAGGGAAGGTAGCAGCAAGGAATCTGACTGAGCACAGTGAAGTATGTGGCTAGGGAACCAAATTGTCCCAACCCAAGTTCCCCAAACAATTTATGGTCTCAGTGTTGGGCAGTGGAGCAGTTCTATAAACCACCAGGCTGAAGTCCAATAGAATGCCCAGTGATAGGAGCAGACCACTTCTTTATGTCCCTTATCTTCCATTTCAGAAAACTGTGCCCCACAGCATTAAGGAGAAGATAATCATGGCTGCTCCATCATTGTTCAGTTGTCCTCCAGATGATGCAGACTAGTACACTGCGTGGGGCTGATGCAATCTGAAATCAGCAGGCATAATGCAAGGTAGCATACAAAAAGTCACTGGACAGTCTCACATGATACAATGGCCCATGTGCCTTGACTCACCTAACAAAGGAACAATATGTCTGGCATAATTACAAATAGTTCACCCCACACACAAGTGGCGAGATATTCCTTATTCATGCTGAGTCATCACAGTAGGCTCCTGGGATATAAAAGAGAGGAGCATTAAAGTAACAAAGCTGTGAAAATATCTGAGAACTAGTGTAGACAGCACCATCCTAGATACCCAGACCTCACAGTCAGCATGTATTACTGAGAGGGATATTCCCACATGAGAAAAGTTCAATTGCAACATACAGGGGTTGGACAAAATAATGGAAACACCTGGAAAAATCAACAAAAGTTAGTTTAATATGGTGTAGGTCCACCTTTAGCGGCACTTACAGCCTCAATTCTCCGAGGCATGGATTCATACAAGATGATATCATTGGCCTGGCGGATCTCTACAAAATAGCACGCCAGATCATTACAGAACCTCCGCCATGTTTTACGGTTGGGAGAAGGCAGTCTGGATGGAATGCTTCTTTCGACTGTCTCCAAACGTACACTTGGCCGGAGGTCGGAAAATGGGGTAAACGATGATTGGTCTGAGAATATCACGTTTCCACTGCTTGAGGGACCAATTCTGGAGGTTTCTACATCACTCTAAACGCTTGGAAACATTTGTCATTGAGAGCAGCAGTTTTCTAATTTCAGCTCTTCCATGGAATCCAGATTTGTGCAGCTCCTGACGAACAGTTTTTGTGGAAATTGGGTTCTGTAGGTGTTCATTGAGCTCAGCAGTGATTTTCGGAGCCGTGGTCTTGCGATCCTCTCTCACAATTCGCTATAGAGTCCGACGGTCTCTCTCAGTCAACTTAGATTTTTGGCCGGACCTGTGCTTTGCTGCGGACATTTTTCCTTTTCTTTCAAACGCAGTCATTACTTTGGAGACAGTACCTCTTGACACGCCAAGCATTCGGGCACTTTCTGTTACACTAGCGCCTGCCATATGAGCACCAACAATTTGGCCTTTTTGAAAATCCGAAAGGTCTGTCATTGGTATTAGGTTCTCATCAATGTTCTTACAATTCGGCAAAACAAACAGTTAATTTACATACACTTCTGTAAACGTAGTTTCCATCTGAATGTCAACGGTACTACATATGAATTAGTGGATATTGCAGCCTTAGACTAAATGCATCTTTTTAACCTAAGATAACAATGAACATGTAAATATCTTGTTCACCATTTTCAAACTTTGCATGGCATTGTTAGATCTGAGCTGCCAGCAAATTGCAATGACTTATTTACGGTAAATAATTTGAAATATTTGGTTAAACTTCTTATTAAACCATAAATGAGTATAATGTATTTTCTATATATACATCATTGTACATGTTAACATTATATTTTCCAAAATTTCAGATTTACGGTTCAGCAACATTTGACATCTGTGCTAAGGATATGATGCCAGCAGACTTTTCAGAGCATTTCCGTGGAACAGTGAATATTTGGGCCACTGTAACTGCGGTTGATGGGAGCAAACAGGTCACTTTTGATGATACCACTCCAATTCAGAAGCAGCTGATTGATATCAAATATACCAAAGATACACGCAAACAGTTTAAACCAGGTCTCCCTTACCAAGGAAAGGTAAGCTATAACTAAAGGGTTTCACTAAGTTGTTAGTGTTATACCACAATCTGTAAATGAAAATGTCTGTATGATTTTAATCAAAGGGGATGTCCAGGCTTGAGACAAAATTTTGCTGTAACAATGTCTTAGTATCCTCAGTGCAAGCAGTTGTGTGACCGTATGTATGTGATTTCCATACTTGTATTCTCCCAGTTCACTTCTGTTAAGAGAAGCCGATTGCATATTTTGCTGTCATATGACCGCCTGCTCACAACAGCAGTTCTGAAAACTCATGATCCTTTGGAATTTCCAAAGCAAGAAGCCATATAACTAATATGTATGTAATTTGCATACTTGACGTCACATGCCGATTAGTCTCATCTGAATTTTTCCAATTCATTTTATTGAGATAAAGAAAATGCTAGTCGGCACATTACCCTAAGTATGCAAATCTTATACTTATGGTCACATGCCTGCCAGTGGCGAAACAAGCAAGTGGTCACACGACTGCATCTACGGGATTTTCATTCCTGCTGTCACTTGCTGACTAGTCTCACCTGGATTCTCTCAATAGAAGTGAATTGGAAGATGCCAGATGAGGCTGTGGATGTGTGACCACAAGCGTGTAAACTTCATATGGTCGCTTGTGTCGGAAATACCAAGGAATTGTGATAGTGTGCACCCTGCAGGCTGTCATAATTTGGTAGTCAGCAGTCTGCAGTCACATCATGTAACTTTAAACTTTTGTTCCAAGCATAGACAACCCTTTTACATCTTATATATTTTTGCTCAAAACATCAGTACGTGAAAACATTGCCTAGCATTCTAAAAATATTCATATTGATATAAATTTTAAAAAATTAAATAAAATGCCATGTATTTCTTAGGTTGAAGTTACCTATCCTGATGGAAGTCCTGCTGATGGAGTAACTGTACGAATCAAAGCTGAGCTTACCCCAAAAGACAATGTATATACAAGTGAGCTTATATCCCAAAATGGCTTAGTTGAGTTTCATATACCATCTATTCCAACAGCAGCTCAGTATGTATGGCTTGAGGTGAGATTATATGTTGTGATATTGCTAACTTTCATTGGCTGCACAACCAGAAATATATATTATCTAATTGTTTTCCAATATTTCTATTCTACTGATCCTATTTTCTCTATTTTCAAAGTCAAAGGTTATAGCTATTGATGGAAAATCTACAGAAGAACATTATTTGCCAAACTACTTATCAATAAGTAGCTGGTATTCTCCAAGCAAGTGCCACCTTCTTATTCAGCCACCCGATAAACCACTGCTGGTGAGTACAGGGAGTTAGCGGTGATAATTTATCAAAACCTCATAATTTTCTGTAATGTTTTTTAATCTAGAAAAACAGTACAAGATCTTGTTAGTTAAAGCACCTCTACAGCAATTTTTTTTTTCTGGTCATCATAATGGGAGACCCAGACAATGGGGTTTAGGGCACTGCCCTCCGGAGGTCACACTAGGTACTACAAGTTTGTAGACACCGCCTCCTCCGCTTATAAACCCCTACCGCAGGGAACATCCTCAGTTTTAAACTTAGTGTGCTCGGAGGATCACGCTTTGCTTGCACTTCACTGCATTCTCACAGCTTACGTGATGGCGTCTGAAGACAAGGTAAAATGGTTCCGGTCGGGACCTGCGACAGCCTCCCCGCTCACCCTTGTGGAACACGCAGGTGGAGGTACCGGAGGGCCTTGAGCCTGGACACTTTGTGTTCTCCCGGTACGCTGTCGCGCTCCTTTCCATACCTCTCTGGGGGGCTCTGGAGAGTGGGAGATGGGAGCCTTGCACAGCTCCGCTCCGTCCGAGGCCTCCCTAAATGGTGCTTACAGACCGGACTGGAGCCAGCCCAGTCCGAGGCCTCCCTAAATGGTGCTTACACTCCGGACTGGTGCTGAACCCCCGTCCGAGGCCTCCCTAAATGGTGCTTACAGACCGGACCGGCACTGAGGCACTCTGTGTCTCCTGTGTGCCTGGGGGTAGTGTCTGTCACTTTATGTGTCCTGACACTCAGACCGCGCGTTACCCTCGGGTCCGCGGATCTGCTGGTGTACCCTGTGCTGGGGTCACCCTGGCTGACCGCCCTGTGTGTCACAGGGGCTGAGGCCGTGGGCTGCGGATGGTTGTTTGTGTGCAGTCTGTGTGTAGTATTTTACACTATTTCCCGCGCTGCGGGCTCCGGCACCTTCATGCTGAGGCTGCTTGGAGGATGGGAAGCAGCCTGTGCGGTGACGTCATCGCTGGGCGTGTGTGTGTGTTTCCCGCGTGTTTTCGGCGCCGCCCACAGTTTCTCTGTCGGCGGCCATCTTTACCCTCACTTCCCGGCTGGGATCTGTATGCAGCGTGCGCCTGCACTCCAAGGGGAGACCGGAAACCGTCGCGGAGGTCACACACACACACCGCTTCCTCCTACCGCTTTACTGCGGTCGGTAAGCCACCGGGATTCCCGGTTTTTTTGTCTGCAATTTGGCTTATTTTCCCCTACTGTGGCGATGTCCTCAGTTAGGAAGCGTGCTGCTAAGGCGGCAGAGAACCACCATTACCTGTGCTACATGCAATGGGACACTGGTGGAGGGGTCCTGCAATAACTGCGGACGCCCAGAGGCCCGGACTGATACTGCTGAGTCAGCAGCTCCGGTGCTATACCCTGAGGTTCAGGTGATCTCAGGGCCATGGGAGACGCAGAATAAGATCAATGAATCTCTGTTGTCCCAGCTGTCCTCCATGTCGCAATCCCTGGAGGCACTTAATAGGAGGCTGGATAGCCCAGCTACTCCGTCCAGTTACCCCCGGGTGTCTCCCTCTTCTGCTGTGAGAACCCTTAAGCGGGCTCGTCGTGAAGAGTCACCCGAGCTCCAGGCTCTCTCTGAGGAGGAGCGTTCCTCTGATGGTGAGGACGATGATGGGGGTTCAAATTTCGGGTCTGTGTCTGTATCTGAACCACCAGACGGGGTGGAGGATCTGGTGTCCTCTATCAACGAGACCTTACGTCTCGTGACACCCCCTGAGGAGGTGACGGTGCACCCGAAGGAGGTCTATCAATGGCTGCGGCCGGAGGCTAGACCAAGTGGCTCCTTCATGGACCACACTAATTTTGGAAGGGTGGTTAGAGCTCCCAGGTTACATCCTGGGCGGCGTTATGTCCGTAAACCCAAGGACAATCGGTTCCCTTCCCCAGGAGGTGCTTCAGGAGTGGTCGCAGTCCCCGAAGGTGGATGCTTCCATGACCAGGATTGCTGCACGCTCCCTTTTCTCTGCCTCTGATAGCTCCTCGCTGAAGGATGCGACTGATAGACAGGTCGAGCAACTCGCCAAGTCTTCCTATGAGGCTGTGGGGTCTTCCTTTGCCCCTAATTTTGCTACGGTCTGGACCTTACAAGCGATTACTACCTGCTTGGATGGTATCTCTGACCTGGCAAGATCCAGTCCAGAGGTCCTGGCACTTACCGAGAGGGCAAGGGCCTATGCGGACTACGCCAGGACGGCGACTCTGGAAACCGCCACTCGCTCAGCTGTGGCTTCGGCCAATGCTATAGCGATCCGCAGATTGTTGTGGCTGCGTCTTTGGGACTCAGATACCACATCCAAGAAGATTTTGCAGAATCTTCCGTTCGCTGGTGACAGGCTTTTTGGCACCGAACTGGACAAGCTGATAAAGGATTCTGCTGAGTCTAAGATACCGCAGAATAAGCCTAAGCCACGGTTATACCGTTAAAAGGAACCCAAAACAGTGGTCCTTTCGTTCCAGCTCGCAGTCATCAGCACCGTCCGCTCGCACGGACCGAGGGGGAAAGCCCGCTTCTCAGTGGCGCTCTAAGAGTCGCCCAAAGAAGACGGCGGGGGCGGCAGCTGCCACCCCCAAACCCGCCTCTACATGACTCGCTCTCCCTTCCTGCCTCCCCACAGGTGGGGGGCCGCTTGTCTCGCTTTCAGGACAAATGGCTACTTCATGTTCAAGATCAGTGGGTTCGAGACGTGGTCTCGCGAGGTTACAGGATAGAGCTGACATCAAAACCGATATCCCGATTCCATCGGTCGGTCCCATCACCAGAAAAGGCTCAGGCTTTTTTCGTGGTGTTGGAGGGTCTCCGCAGGGACGGAGTGGTGATACCGGTGCCGTCCGGGGAGAGAGGTTCAGGGGTTTTTACTCCAACCTCTTTATCGTCCCAAAGAAGGACGGATCCTTCCGCCCGGTGCTGGACCTGAAGTTGTTCAACCATCACGTGTTGGTTCGGAAGTTCCGTATGGAATCACTGCGCTCCGTGATCGCAGCTGTGTCACAGGGAGACTTCCTAGCGTCCATAGATATCAGAGACGCTTACCTTCACGTGCCCATTGCACCGGCTCATCAGCGCTGGTTGAGATTCGCAGTGGGGGAAGAACACTTCCAATGTGTGGCGCTGCCGTTCTGGTTGGCCTCGGCACCGCGGGTGTTCACAAAAGTGATGGCCTCCATGATGGCTCTCCTGCACGTGCAGGGACATGCCGTCATTCCCTATTTAGACGACCTACTGGTCAGGGCGCCATCAGAACACCTTTGTCAAGAGAGCCTGGATGTGACCATGAGGTCTCTGGAACAGTTCGGTTGGCTCCTCAATATTCAGAAGTCAACGCTAGTTCCGACCCAGTCTTTGACATATTTGGGCATGGACTTCAACACAGCCTCAGCCCTGGTGTCTCTGCCACGAGTCAAACAGATGGCGATCCAATCAGGAGTGCAAACAGTCCTCCTGTCTCCACAATCATCCCTACGGGTGTTGATGATGCTGGTGGGGCGCATGGTGGCAGCAATAGAGGCGGTGCCTTTTGCACAATTTCGCCTCCGTCCTCTCCAGCTGGAGATCCTCCGCAGGTGGGACAAAAGGTCGATTTCTCTGAATCGGCTGGTGACCCTTTCCCAACCGACCAGGGATTCCCTGCAGTGGTGGCTACAGCCACATCACTTGTCTCGGGGCCGATCCTTCTTGAAACCGTCCTGGTTAGTGGTGACCACCGACGCCAGTCTGAAGGGCTGGGGAGCGGTGTTCTTACACCACAGGGCCCAAGGCCTCTGGACTCAGTCGGAGTCGGCGTTGCAGATCAACGTACTGGAGATCAAGGCGGTCTATCTGGCACTCCTGGCGTTTCAGAGATTCCTCTCAGGACAACCCATTCGGGTTCAGTCCGACAATGCGACGGCCGTCGCTTATATAAATCATCAAGGAGGAACCAGGAGTGCAGAGGCTCTGGCCGAAGTCCACCGCATCCTATCCTGGGCGGAGGACAACAACTGCCTGATATCCGCAGTTCACATCCCAGGGGTCGAAAACTGGGAGGCCGACTATCTGAGCCGACAGGGGATGGACGCCGGAGAGTGGTCTCTTCATCCAGACGTCTTCCAGGACATCTGCAGCAGATGGGGCACTCCGGACGTGGATCTGATGGCCTCACGGCTGAATCATCAGGTGCCACAATACATGGCGAGGTCATGGGATCCCCAATCTCTGGGAGCGGACGCTCTGGTCTTGACTTGGTCCAGATTCCGTCTGCCGTATGTGTTCCCGCCTCTGGCTCTGATTCCCAGGGTGCTGTGGAAAATCAGGTCGGAGTGCAGGGTAGCCATTCTAGTGGCTCCAGATTGGCCCAGGAGGTCCTGGTATCCGGACCTGTGGCAACTGTCAGGCGGACACAGGTGGGCTCTTCCAGACCGCGCAGATTTACTCGCGCAAGGCCCATTCTTCCACCTCAATTCCAGGGCCCTCAGATTGACTGCATGGCTCTTGAGGCCTGGCTACTGACATCCAGGGGTTTCTCCCCTACGGTGGTTGCCACTATGAATCGGGCTAGGAAGCCAGTCTCAAGGAAGATGTACCACAGGACGTGGAAAATCTTTTTTACTTGGTGTGCCTCTGGTGGACGGTCTCCGTGGCCCTTGGCCATCCCGACATTGTTGGCTTTCCTACAGTCGGGTTTGGAATTGGGATTATCCCTTGGCTCCCTGAAAGGTCAAGTATCAGCACTTTCAGTGCTGTTTGACAGGCGATTGGCGCTCCTC
The DNA here is from genome assembly GCA_033576535.1 of Allobates femoralis. Lineage (NCBI taxonomy): Eukaryota > Metazoa > Chordata > Amphibia > Anura > Aromobatidae > Allobates > Allobates femoralis. The sequence continues at coordinate 431,313,245 of JARQOC010000003.1, forward strand.
CGAAGGTCCGTCAATTTCTGCAGGGGGTGTCACGGATGGTTCCGCCCTACAAGAGACCTTTGGACCCTTGGGACCTTAACATGGTCCTGGCGGCATTACAGAGACCACCGTTTGAGCCGCTGAGAGATGTTTCTCTATCTCGTCTGTCTCAGAAAGTGGCCTTTCTGGTGGCAATTACGTCTCTGAGAAGGGTCTCAGAATTGGCTGCACTTTCGTGCAAGTCGCCCTTTCTGGTGGTTCACCAAGACAAGGTGGTGTTGCGTCCTCGGCCAGAATTCTTGCCGAAGGTGGATTCAACTTTTCACCTGAACCAGGAGATTGTTCTCCCATCATTTTGCCCCGCTCCCGTTCATCAGGTTGAACGCGACCTCCATACTCTGGATCTCGTGAGAGCTATACGCATTTATGTGTCCAGGACCGCCTCCTTTAGGAGTTCGGATTCCTTATTTGTTCTTACGACGGGTCGCTGTAAGGGGTCCGCGGCATCAAAGTCGACATTGGCCAGATGGATTAAGGCTTCCATTCAAGAGGCTTACCGGGCTTCTGGGTTGCCTCTCCCGGTGGGATTGAAGGCTCACTCTACCAGAGCTGTTGGTGCCTCCTGGGCTTTGCAACATCGAGCGTCTGCTCTACAGGTGTGTCAGGCAGCCACCTGGTCCAGCCTGCACACTTTCTCTAAGCACTATATGGTGCATGCCCATGCCTCTGCGGATGCAAGTTTGGGCAGGCGGGTTCTCCAGGCGGCGGTTGCCCACCTTTAAAGCGAACCATGTGTTATCCGTCTTGTTGAGGAACTCTTCCCGCCCTGGGGTATTGCTTTAGGACATCCCCATTGTCTGGGTCTCCCATTATGATGACCAGAAAAAAGAGAATTTTGTTTACGTACCGTAAATTCTTTTTTCTTTAATCATCAATGGGAGACCCAGCACCCACCCAGTTGTTCCGTTGCATGTTTTGCATTTGCTCTGTTCTCTGTTGAGACAGTGTTTGCCGGGTTGTTAAACCGTCTGTGCACGGCATTCTTCCCGATGTTTCGGGTGTGGTTTATTTCCTCCTCGCAGCTTATGGACCAAACTGAGGATGTTCCCTGCGGTAGGGGTTTTATAAGCGGAGGAGGCGGTGTCTACAAACTTGTAGTACCTAGTGTGACCTCCGGAGGGCAGTGCCCTAAACCCCATTGTCTGGGTCTCCCATTGATGATTAAAGAAAAAAGAATTTACGGTACGTAAACAAAATTCTCTTTATTTCATCACTGAAGTGGTGCTTTAAATGTAAGTTCCCTGCCCCCTATCTTATACTCACCAGCTGCCATCTACATCTGTTTCCAGTATTGCTCTAATCGATCTGTTTCATGGTGCGAGCCAGAGGTCACAAATCAATGCAACACTAGGAGAACCTCATTCTGGTCCTGTTAAACCTCTTCTTGAGTTGCATTAAGCGCTTGTGATGTCACTTCTGACTTGCTGTGAATCAGAAGTTACAGGCAGAAGATGGCACTACAGGCCCGGAGTGGCGCTGAAAAAGAGTGAAGCTGCTGGAGAGTGAGTATAACGGTGGCAGGAGACTTAGACTCAAAGCACCACTCCAGCACTGAAAAAAACAAAAATGCTGGAGCTAAGACCTTAAGTACATTTAAAACCTACTGCTTTTGCAGTGTCTGGAAACATGCATTATGTTTACTCCAAAGTAATCTTTGAAGTAAAACAAGACAGGAACAGACTTGTTATGCAAAATGTGTGAGTATATGTTAACTGAGGTAACAGCTGAAGTGACAACATCCAGTACTATAGTGTCTATGGATTATGTAAGACTCATGTCATCATAATCATTACTAGTAATGAGCTTTTGCATACAAGGTTTGCCAGTTTCAAATTTGGCATGAGTCTGGCCGATTCGGATTTACGATCGGGAACCTGAACACTTTCCTAAAAAGTCATTGAATTCTGCTGTGTTCAGTAACTGTTCGGAACCTTAAAATATTCCTGAAACATTCCTTTAAGGTTTGCGGCCAAAACTTTTGCCTTAAGACCCATTGGATGAGAACTCAGATAGCCTTTAAGTTACCTGAGTTCACAGTCATCAGATCTACCAGTAGCTTTCAACCTGGTGAATTTAAGGGAGCCTTTAAGAAAATGTTTAAGCTTCCTTGAGATTCCAGGTGATGGGACACCTGCAGACTGTGAACTTTAGGAAGAGCTCACAACCTCCAAATGTGCCCTATAAACCCAATAAACTTTAAAATCTCTTTTAAACATCCCTTTAAACCCTTCATGACCAAGAGAGTAATAATACTCTCTCGACTGTGTCCCTCCCTCTGATGTGAGCTCACACGGTGAGCTCACATCATTGCCTGTACTTATTAGCTGATCTGATCAGCTGACATGTAAAGTTAACACACCGATTGGATCAGTGATCCGATCAGTGTTGTTAACCTTTTGGATCGCACTGACAATCACTGATAGTGCGATCCAAATGACTGAGGCAGGGATCGCACTATTCCTCACTAAAATCTGAGATCCGGTGATGCGATCATGGGACCTCGATGTGTTACCTTGACAACTCGGGGTCTTGTGATAACCCCAGATGCTGAGAGGAATCACTTCCTGTGGATGCCCGGTGAGTGCCGACAGCCACAGAAAGTGATCATTTCTCCTGTTCATAGGAGATGGGATTGCAGTGTGCAGTGCCAAGACCTCCTGGGGACGGTGTAAAATAAAGAAAAATTTTTTTAAAAAAATATAAAAAAAAACAGAAAAGATCAAATCACCCCCCTTTTGCACCATTGAAAATAACAGTATTTAAAAAAATACACATATTTGGTATCGCCGCATTCAGAAATGCCTGATCTATCAAAATATAAAATTAATCAGATCGGTAAACTGCATGACCGAAAAAAAAAGCCCAAACACGAAATTACGTTCTTTTTGTTGCTGCAACATTGCGATAAAATGCAATAATAATCAAAACATCTCATCTATCCAAAAATGGTATAATTAAAAACGTCAGCTGGGGGTGTGGCCTGAGAGGGATGTGAGCAGACACTTGTTGCAGGAGCTCCCGCTTAATATATGGCCAAATTACAGATTACAGCCTTTATATAGTGGCCAAATACCATCCTTTGGGTGCAGAAGCTTACCCTGATAGTGAGCATCTAAGATCCGGGACGCACGCTTTGATGGTGGGGAGAAAAAGCACTAAGAAGCCGGCGGGGGAGCTGAAGAAGAAAAATCAAGAAGGCGTCGGCTGGGAGGAAGCGCTGGCAGCGGGTCCGGAGGAACATGGAGGGGAAACCCCAGGAGAGCTGATGCAGCGTCTAAGCTGCAAAGGTTTGCTAGACTGGCGTAGGACACCCAGAGCCCGGCAATTGCAAGTAGGGGCAAGAGGAAGCCCGCAAGGTATGCAGAGGAGCCGGTGGAGTCGAGTGGGCGAGGAATAGAGAGAGTGATGAGTGATGGCGGGAGCTGGCAGGACGCACAGGAGGACAGCATGACGGGGAGTGGAGCTGAGTTAGAGGCCAGCAAGCTTCAAATAGATGGGATTCCGGTCCCAGAGGAACCTACATTAAAAGACATGTTCAAATTGGTGCTGCACTCTCACACTACTATCACTGATGTGGCAGCACAGCTTGGGGTCCTGAAAGCCAGAATGTCTAAACTATAGCGCTCCATGCATGTCACCAAGGAGAGGATGGGGGAGGCTGAGAAATGTATCAGTACTGTGGAGGACTCCATTATAAAGTCTGATAAGCAACATAAACATATGGTCACTGCAATTTCAGCTGTGCAGGCAAAGACTGATGACCTAGAGAACAGGTCATGACGTAATAATGTACTGCTCATTGGGATGTCCGAAAAGACTGAGGGCTTTGCTCCCACCAAGTTCTTTGAACAGTGGCTACTAAATACCATTGGCTCAAATAACTTGTCCCGTTTACATGCTGTAGAGAGAGCTCATTATGTCCCTACATTCCCCCTTCCCCCTGGCCGCCCTCCAAGACAAGTGCTTGTTAAGGTCTTGCACTATCGGGGCGGGGATGCTATCCTTCGCTACTCTAAGGATCACCCGGACCTGAAGATTAATGGTTCCAGGATCTCTATATACCCGGACTTCTCTATTGAGGTTCAAAAACAGAGGGCTAAGTTTATCAACATCAAGATCAGGTTGAAAGCGCTGGGTGTTTCTTACTCGATGCTGTACCTGGCTAAATTGAGAGTGGTGGATGAAGACCAATCAACTGACATGTGCCGCTAACAGCTGTTGGTGTGTTTGGAGATTTCCATCTATTAACCAATTAAAGTGTTTAATGATGGGATTTAAAATCCATCAGAGGGGAGCATGTAATTCCATGATCCCATCTCCGGTGACGTGATCGCGGGGGTGCTGATGGGTTGTAATGACAACCAGGGGTCAACTGATGATCCCCGTATCTGTCATGGTGATACTATTATGAATGCCAGCTATGAGCTGCAGTCTTTCAACAAGCTTTATTAGCATATGAACAGCATATGACCTCCAAATTTGGGCGCAGACTTTTTTCAAATCCGTGTTCAGTTACGAGTACTGAGCACCAGGCATCCAGTATGAAACCCCGAACTTTGCCATTTCGGTTTGCTCATCTATACTCAGGTTCAATAGACATGTTAATGATATCAAAATAGTGAAAAAATGTTTAAAAACATTTAGATTTATTCAGTATTGAATAAGAGTGCTAGGTGCAAAAATACACGCACTTACATGTCTTGCCATACTATCAATGAGGTTATTAATGGTTGTCTGGGGAATATACTGTTCCACTGAGTGCAGTTGTAAAAAACAAGCGGTGTCAGAGGGTTGGAGCACTAAAGAAACCACAGATTATTAATTATATTACCAGTACTTCATTACACGAACAGCAAGGGTCCAGTAAGCCACAACGTGTTTCGACGCACAATTGCGTCTTTCTCAAGTGGATGAGGGATCCCTGATTACCTCTTTCTTATAAACCCACCCCCCACCCAGGATTGGATAATGGTTGTGACGACAGATTACAAAAACTTGTTACTAGTAACTATTTCACTGCTGCCCGAGGTTAGTGCACGCTTAGTAAAACCGCGTAATAATTTTCCTCCAGTTGCAGTGTGGCGCAATATCTGTTTTTTTCTTTTAATTACTGAGTGCAGTTGGGCATGTAAACCATCAAGATCCACTCCTGACAGCTCGTTTTGCAATTGCCAACTAATGACGTACGGATGTGCTTGATGGGAGACAAGTCTGGAGTCTGATAGCACATTAAACCCACATGGGCTGCTCACAGAAATATGATCAAAATATGACCTAGTGTTGTCATGTTGAAAAACAGCTTCTTGGACACTTTCACATTCCTTCATAGAGGTCTCTTCATGGAACTGTCCATGTTTTCTCCAGACTAATCTCCGACTATCATTGCATTCAGGACAAAAGTGGGACTCAATCCTGTAGAGTATAGATCTCCATTCCAGCCTACATTACCGTCTTGCTCTGCAACATGATAGCGTTGGAAAGCAGTAGCATGAGATCAATGGAACACATGTAGCAGGAAACGTCTGGCTCTATTCTTATTTTCAGGCACACCAAGAGCTTAGCGGTACCTTGATTTTGTCATGGATCCAGTGTGGTACGGTCATTTCTTCAGTGTCCCGGGAGACGGGTTACAACACAACAACACCAGGCTGCATGTTGCTTATGCTATTATGACCAACCTGCATGCAATAAGCATGCTACCATGGCTGGCAGTGTTTCCAGAGTTGTCTTCCATCACGCACATCTGTGACGTCATTGGTTGGCAGCTGCAAAGGTAGCTGCCAGGAGTGAATCTTGAAGATGTGTGTGACCAAGGGCATTCATCATGGTAGGAGATTCCACAGACAACCGTTAATAATATCATTGATCACATGCCAAGGAGTGTTTGTGTAATTCTGCATACTGTGCTCATTGTCTATTTATAATAAAATGAGATGTTTTGAAAATGTTTGTTTCCATTTTTTTTCTTATTAGCATATCAGTAACGTGCCTATCCATCCAGTGATTTCTATAATTCCACGACTTCTCCTTCTTTGTGTTGCAATTTCCATGTTGAGAAATGGATATTTGAGTATATAAACAATTTTGATGGAATATAAAGTGCAATAAGAGTCTTGTCACCTGTTTGTTTTCATTTCTCTTGATGGCAGGTGGGTGAGGATGCCCTGATTTCTTTGAAGTCCACCTGTCCATGTAATTTTACTTTACATTATGAGGTGGCATCTCGTGGAAATCTAGTGCTTTCAAGGAAGCAGTCTGCAAATATCACTCTGCAGAGGGCAAAGAGATCATCATCTGTTACCTTTGATAAAGATTTCAATGAAACGGCAGAGAACGAACCAGGTATGATTTCTTACGCTGCCAATTGGTTATCATCTTATTATTCAGTAAATATTAAACTGGAGGCCTCCTTGGTATCTTTCCACATTGTCGACAATACATTAGGCTTTTGAGAACATCCCGGCATAAATAATTCATCTGATTTATGGTTATACAACAATAAAAATCACTGAAGCAAAAAAAGACATATCATTCACTTTTATTAGAATACAATACAAACAGCAATTGTCAGTATTAGGGCCGCTTTACACACACCAACCTCTGTGTCCAACTACTGAACAGATCTCTGGTTGCAGTGAAATCATGGACACATTGTTCCACTGTACACAGCCACAAAATGGAGCAAATGTATCCATGATTTCACTGCAACCAGAGATCTGTTCAGAAGTTGGACACAGAAGTTGGTGTGTGTAAAGCGGCCCTTAGTTAGAGTGAGCTTCTAAAATGGGATTGAAGGAGTAACCTGGTGTGCTACAATAATGACTTTTCCTAACATTGATTTAAGAAATATCACTCCCTTGCTGTCTGCATGGCTGCTGGTTACTTATTGTGGACTCCAATGAATATGACCAACAAAAAACACAGGTTAAATATGCTAAAGTAGAAACTTTACAGTACACATAAAGAATTATTACGGACAGTGTAATTGGGTCTTTTAAGCATTCATGAATGTATTATATCATGTAGAGTTTTAAAATTATCGGAGACAAAGGGGCTGAGCACAAGATGAAATATTTATGAACAAATATTTTATCGTGGATTTAAATTTTTTCCTGTAGAGCCTTTACTTTTTGTTTTTCTCCTAATATTCATGATGTTATCTGGGACTTTCCTTATTTTTGTTTTATGGGCCTAATAACTTACAGGAAGTTAGTTGCAAACTACCAGTCAGTTCTGTCCAGTGTTGGTCTCTGCCAGCCACTCCTGTTGGGGATTTTGTGTCTTCTAGTGACATCACGCCGACATGGTATTTCCCTAAATTCCACTCTGGTCTGTCGATGTGATGTCGTTGCCCATGCCATGCTGATTGTCAGCTGGCTACACGTTTCCTAACGGTAGGGATCCGGCTATCAATCAGCTTGATGTCGGCAGTGATGCTCTGCTGACTTGATTTCAAATGAAGCAGCAGAATCGCTGGCAGAAATAGGTGCCATTCAGAACAGGCAGGTAGTTAGTAACTATCTGCTTGTAAGTTCTTAGCCCCATAGGCAAAAGTACGCAAAGACCTGGATAACCCCTTTAATAAAGTACGACTGCCTTCTGTTGCTAAGGCTGTGGTCACAGTTGCCATGCGTTTTTTTAAGTGATTTAACAAAACTCATGCTTTTTTTCATGTCAGCATGAGTTTTGTAAGGTGTGTGATGGCTCCCTGCGTTTTTGGGTGCGTTTTTGAATCTGCACCTAAAAATAGTGCTTGTAGTATTTTTTTGAGCGTTTTGAAAAACGCATGCGTTTTTGTAGAAAACGCATGCGTTTTTATAACATGGGTTCCTATGGAAAACGCATGCAAAAACGCATGTACAGTTAGTACCTTTTAGTGCCATTCAAAAACGCATGCGTTTCCCATAGGAGCCCATGTTAAAAAAAACGCATGCGTTTTTCCGGAAACGCATGCGTTTTTTTTAACATGGGCTCCTATGGGAAACGCATGCGTTTTTGAATGGCACTAAAAGGTACTAACTGTACATGCGTTTTTGCATGCGTTTTCCATAGGAACCCATGTTATAAAAACGCATGCGTTTTCTACAAAAACGCATGCGTTTTCTACAAAAACGCATGCGTTTTTGGATATGCTCCAAAAACGCATGGGACAGTCACACATGCTTTTTGGCTATTTAGGCATGCGTTTTTTAACATGGGGGCCTATGGGTGCGTTTTTTACATGCGTTTTTGAAAACGCAGGTCTCCAAAAATGCATGTGAAAAATGGTACTGTGACCCCAGCCTAAATCAGATTGTTGCCTACAGACAAATGTGTGGTGCTTATAATCATGTTCGGCAAGACTACACAAACAACAACTCACAGTTTATAAGAAATCTGAAAGCTGATTCATGCTGTCCAAACCAAGGGAAGCATGAATCGGACTTCGGCTCTGTTATTTCAGTTATTTAAACTTTGCTCTGAAATGTTCAGGCATTTAAAGGAAAACATATTTTCAAAAGCCAGCCAAGGAACACATGACTCTCCCCGCCCCACAGCCCTTAACTGACAGGTTTCATCTTATACAAACATGGTAATATTGTGGAGCAGGGCAAGATTAAGATGCTGGGACCTGCTGTTTATTTTCCAGGCTTTTTAGAGTGAAACATATAAAAACATGGCCACAATAACAGAGCAAATCTCCAATTTATGTGGCCCATGGTTCAGGCAGCATGAATTAGCTGTCAGGTTTCCTTTAAAGGGAACCTGTCAGCTGGTTTATGTCCCCCAGCTATTACTGTCTGTACCTGCAGCTTCATAGTACTATTGCTATCACTGTCTATACCTGCAGCTTCATAGTACTATTCTAATCATCCCTGTCTGAGCTCATAGTGTAATGTGAAAGGTGAAAAAAAATCATTCACCTTGGAGGAGGTGGACTGTCTGGCAGGATAATAGTTAACTCACTTTTAACTTGGATAGCTAAAGGACGTGTGTGATGTAACTATCATGTGACCATAGTGGGCGGAGCTAAGCCAGCAAACATATTATGTTCTATGAGAACTTAGCTCCGCCTTTTGTAGTCACATGGTTGTGACATCACATCAGGTCTCCCAACATGTTCTAACATAAGGCTGAAATGTTAACTATTAACCTGCCAAACAGTCCCCGTCCTCCAAGCTGGAGACTGACTGCCTCATTACATAAGGAAATGTAAGTGTATAAATGCTTTTCTTTTTCACCTTTTACATTATACTATGAGCTCAGACAGGGATGATTAGAATCTTATATATAAAACCCGAAGGCCACTTCTGGTCTATCCGCTCAACTTCCGTGATGGCCTGCGCCCTGTGACAAAGACCGGAATCGGAAGTAGCAGACCCACGAGCGGTGAGCGCGTAGCGCTCGCCGCGAGCCGCTGTCAAAATGGCACAGCGCCTCGCGGTGGGCGCTAAAGCGCCACCACTCGCCGTTATCCCGCCACCAGCCCTGCACAGAGCCCCGTGTGCGCCCACCCACATCCGGCCCACAGCCCCCGCTGCCCCATCACCCCCCTGCCTGTCACCATAGCCATCCTCCACTGCCCGCTCACCCCCGCCTGTCACAACACTTCCCCCCACTGCCCCATCAGCCCCCTGCCTGTCACCATAGCCGCCCTCCACTGTCCAGTCACCCCCAGCCTATCACCACTGCCCCTCCGCTCCCGATCGCCCCCTTCCACTCTCCGGTCACCCCCCGCCTGTCAGCACAGACCCCCTCCACTGTCCGGTCACCACCCCGCCTCTTACCACAGCTCCCTACAGCCACCTGTGATCTCTCTTCATCCTGCTTGAGGACCTCTGATGACGTCACGATGATGGGTGGAGTCACAGATCACATGACCGTGACGTCATCAAAGGTCCTGTCCCGATCTAACCTACTCTGCCTACTCATCCCCCTGCGCTGCACACTGACCCACGATCTGCTCCCTCACCCCCCGCTCTGCCCACTCACCCCCACTCTGACCACTGACCCCCACTCTGACCCTGCTCTGCCCACCCACCCCCACTCTGACCACTGACCCCCACTCTGCCCTGACCCTGCCCACCCACCCCCACTCTGACCACTGACCCCCACTCTGCCCCTGACCCTGCCCACTCACCCCCACTCTGACCACTGACCCCCACTCTGCCCACTCACCCCCAACTCTGCCCACTCACCCCCCAACTCTGCCCCCCCTGCGCTGCACACTGACCCACGATCTGCTCCCTCACCCCCACTCTGACCACTGACCCCCACTCTGACCCTGCTCTGCCCACCCACCCCCACTCTGACCACTGACCCCCACTCTGCCCCTGACCCTGCCCACCCACCCCCACTCTGACCACTGACCCCCACTCTGCCCCTGACCCTGCCCACTGACCCCCACTCTGCCCACTCACCCCCAACTCTGCCCACTCACCCCCCAACTCTGCCCCCCTCACCCCCTCTCTGCCCCCCTCACCCCCACTCTGCACACTGACCCCCACTCTGCCCCTGCTCTGCCCACTGACCCCCACTCTGACCACTGACCCCCACTCTGCCCACTCACCCCAAACTCTGCCCCCCTCACCCCCACTCTGCACACTGACCCCCACTCTGCCCCTGCTCTGACCACTGACCCCCACTCTGACCACTGACCCCCACTCTGACCACTGACCCCCACTCTGCCCACACACCCCCAAACTCTGCCCACTCACCCCCCTACTCTTCCCCCTGACCCCCTCTCTGCCCCCTCACCCCCACTCTGCACACTGACCCCCACTCTGCCCCTGACCCTGCTCTGCCCACTGACCCCCACTCTGCCCACTGACCCCCACTCTGCCCACTCACCCCCAAACTCTGCCCACTCACCCCTCTCTGCCCCCTCACACCCCTCACCCACACTCTGCCCACTCACCCTGCTCTGCCCACTCATCCTGCTCTGCCCACTCACCCCCACTCTCTGCCCACTCACCCCCTCTCTGCTCACTCACCCCTCTCTGCCCACTCACCCCACTATGCCCACTGACCATGCTCTGCCCACTCACCCTGCTCGGCCCATTGACCCTCACACTGGCCACTCATCCTGCTCTGCCCACTCACCCCTCACTGCCCACTGACCCCTCACACTGACCCTGCTCTGCCACTGACCATCCTCTGCCCACTGACCCTGCTCTGCCCACTCGCCCTGCTCAGCCCACTGACCCCTCACACTGCCCACTGACCCTCCTCTGCCCACTGAACATGCTCTGCCCACTGACCCCTCAATGCCCACTCACCCTGCTCTGCCCACTGACCCTGCTCTGCTCACTGACCACTCACACTGCCCACTCACCCTGCTCTGCCCACTGACCCCTCACACGCCCCACTGACCCTGCTCTGCCCACTCACCCCTCACACTGACCCTGCTCTGCCCACTGACCCTGCTCTGACCACTGACCCCTCACACTGCCCACTGACCCCTCACACTGCCCACGCTTTTACCACTCACCCTGCCCTGCCCACTGACCACCCTCTGTTCACTCACCCCCGCTCTGCCCTTTCACCATGCCCACTGACCCCTGCTCTGCCAACTGACCGTGCCCACTCACCCATGCTCTACCACTGACCCTTCTCTGCCCACTCACTCTGCCCACTGCCCGCCGCTCTGCCCACTAACCCCTGCTCTGCCCACTGACTGTGCCCAATAACCCTTGCTATGCCCACTAAACCCTGCTCTGCCCTCTCACCCCCGCTCTGCCCGCTGACCCCTGCTCTGCTCACTGACTGTGCCCACTCACCCCTGCTCTGCCCACTCACCCTGCTCTGCCCACTGATTTTTCCCACTAACCCCTGCTGTGCCTACTGACTGTGCCCACTGACCCCTGCTCTGCCCAATCACTCTGCCCACTAACCCCTGCTCTGACCACTGACCCCCACTATGACCCTGCTCTGACCACTGACGCCCCAATCCTGCTCACTGACCCTGCTCTGCCCATTCACCCCCCACTCTGCCCACTCACCCCCGCTCTGCCCACTGACCCTGCTCTACCTACTTACCCCCCCCTCTGGCTACTGACCATGCCACTGACCCCAGCTCTGCCCACAGACCCCAGCTCTGCCTACTGACCCTGCTCTGACTACTGATTATGCCCACTGACCCCTGCTCTGCCCAATTACTCTGCCCACTAACCCCTGCTCTTCCCACTCATCCCCCACTCTGCCCACTGACCCCCGCTTTGCCCACTCACCCCCAGCAGATCGGTTTCCCAGCCAACGACAGGTCCTGTCCTGCCACCTACAAGACGGGTGGAGCGAGCCACCGCAGGGTAAGTATCCTCACTGAGGTTTTTTTATTTTTATTATCACCATGAAGGAGCGGGGGAGGGGGGTGTGCAGCCCCAGAGGGAGGGGGGCCGCGCGGAGCGGAGGGGGTCAGGAGGAGCGCCTCCATCCTGCCCCCCTATCCATCCTGCCCCCCCTATCCATCCTGCCCCCCCTATCCATCCTGCCACCCCAACACCATCCTGCCCCCCCGACTCCATCCTGCACCCCCACCACCATCCTCACCCCCCGCCAACATCCTGCCTCGCCACCTACATCCTCCCCCCTCCCCCACCACCATCCTGCCCTGCCGTCTCCATCCTGCCCTGCCGTCTCCATCCTGCCCTGCCTTCTCCATCCTGCCTCGCTCTGTCCATCCTGCGCCACTCACCTCCATCCTGCCCCTCTGTCTCCATCCTGCCCCTCCGGCTCCATCCTGCCCCTCCGGCTCCATCCTGCCCCTCCGCCTCCATCCTGCCCCTCCACCTCCATCCTGCTCCGCCACCCACCATCCTGACCCCCTTGCTCCTTCCTGCCCCGCTCACTCCATCCTGCCCCGCTCGCTCCATCCTGCCCTGCTCGCTCCATCCTCACCCCCGCTGTTCTTGCTCCCCCGCCTCCATCCTGCCCTCACGCTTACTCATCCTGCCCCGCTTGCTCCATTCTGCTCATCTGCCTCCATCCTGCTCCTCCCGCTCCATCCTGCTCAATCCTGCCCCTTCGGCTTCATCCTGCTCCTCCGCCTCCATCCTGCCCCGCTCAATCCATCCTGCCCCCCGCTCTTCTTGCTCCCCCGCCTCCATCCTGCCCCGCTCGCTCCATCCTGCCCCCCCTCCCCCGCCTCCATCCTGTTGCCTCGCCTCCATCCTGTTCCCCCCGGCTCCATCCTGTTCCCCCCGGCTCCATCCTGTTCCCCCCGGCTCCATCCTGTTCCCCCCGGCTCCATCCTCTTTCCCCCGCCTCCATCCTGTTTCCCCCGGCTCCATCCTGTTTCCCCCGGCTTCATCCTGTTTCCCCCGGCTCCATCCTGTTTCCCCCGCCTCCATCCTGCCCCCTCCCGCTCCATCCTGCCCCCCTTCCCGCTACATCCTGCCCCGCTCGCTCCATCCTGCCCCACTCGCTCCATTCTGCCCCCCCAACACAATCCTGCCCCCCCTCCCCTTCTCAGCTGATCGCTTGCCCAGGCAACTACAGGTCCTAAAGGCCTGTAGGACCTACAAGGCGCAGGTGGAGCGAGCCGCCGGACAGGTGAGTATCCTCACTGAGGATTTTTTTATTTTTACTGTGGACGACCAGGGGCCAGGAGGAGTGGGGGACCACGGTCACCGCAGTATTGCCATATACCATAGTGCTGCTATACATGTGCTATAATGTACTGCCATATACCATAGTGCTGCTATACATGTACTGTAATGTACCGCCATATACCATAGCACTGCTATACATGTACTGTAATGTACCGCCATATACTATAGTGCTGCTATACATTTACTATAATCTACCACCATATACTATAGTGCTGCTATACATGTACTGTAATGTACTGCCATATACCATAGTGCTGCTATACATGTAATCTAATGTACCACCATATACCATCGTACTGCTATATATATATCTTATATATAAAGCCCGAAGGCCACTTCCCGCCAATCCGCTCAACTTCCGTGATGGCCTGCGCCCTGTGTCAAAGACCGGAACCGGAAGTACCAGACCCACGAGCGGTGAGCGCATAGCGCTCACCGCGAGCCGCTGTCAAAATGGCACAGCGCCTCGCGCTGGGCGCTAAAGCGCCACCACTCGCCGTTATCCCGCCACCGGCCCTGCACAGAGCCCCGTCTGCGCCCACCCACATCCGGCCCACAGCCCTGCAGCTCACCGCCCACTCTCCATCAGGGACCGCCATCCCGCCACTGGCTCCGCACACAGCCTGGTGTGCGCCCACCAACATGGGGGAACCGGCCCGGACCGGCCCACACTCCGGTGTACGGCCTCCGCCGGCACCGCTCCCAGTCCTGCCACTCTCTCCACACACCCGGTGACTCTCCTCCATCATGGAGCTAGCCCCGCCCGCACTCCGGGGCCGGCCTCCGGAACCGCCGACAGCCCAGTGAGTGTTCAGCCCTCCAGCCTCCGTTCTCCTCTGCCCCCCCAGCCTCCGCTCTCCTCTGCCCCCCCAGCCTCCGCTCTCCTCTGACCCCCCAGCCTCCGCTCTCCTCTGACCCCCCAGCCTCCGCTCTCCTCTGACCCCCCAGTCTTCGCTCTCCTCTGACCCCCCAGCCTCCCCTCTCCTCTGCCCCCCAGCCCCTGCTCTCCTCTGCCCCCAGCCTCCGCTCTCCTCTGCCCCCCAGCCTCCGCTCTCCTCTGCCCCCCCAGCCTCCGCTCTCCTCTGCCCCCCAGCCTCCGCTCTCTTCTGCCCCCCAGCCTCCGCCCCCTCCCTCCTCTAACCCCTCCAGTTTCTGCCTCCTCCCTCCTCTGCCCCCTCCAGCCTCTGCCCCCTCCAGCCTGTGCTGCACTCACTGCTGACCACTGAGCCACCGCACTCTCTGCTGACCACTGAGCCACCGCACTCTCTGCTGACCACTCAGCCACCGCACTCTCTGCTGACCACTGAGCCACCGCACTCACTGCTGACCACTGAGCCACCGCACTCACTGCTGACCACTGAGCCACCGCACTCACTGCTGACCACTGAGCCACCGCACTCACTGCTGACCACTGAGCCACCGCACTCACTGCTGACCACTGAGCCACCGCACTCACTGCTGACCACTGAGCCACCGCACTCACTGCTGACCACTGAGCCACCGCACTCACTGCTGACCTCTGAGCCACCGCACTCACTGCTGACCACTGAGCCACCCCACTCACTGCTGACCACTGAGCCACCCCACTCACTGCTGACCACTGAGCCACCCCACTCACTGCTGACCACTGAGCCACCCCACTCACTGCTGACCACTGAGCCACCGCACTCACTGCTAACCACTGAGCCACCGCACTCACTGCTGACCACTGAGCCACCGTATACTCTGCTAACCACTGAGCGCCTGTATACACACAATTAATTTCACAGCACTCCCCTATTACTAAATAAACTCTATATAGATTCTAGACTACCCGATTCTTTAGAATCGGGCCACCATCTAGTAGTATTATAAAGCTACAGGTACAGACAGTGATAGCTGGGAAGGCATAAACTAGCTGACGGGTTCCCTTTAAGAATGATTGCTCTACAACATCAAAACAGGTTTCTTACCAACTTCCTTTTATGATTTTATTATTCCCCAGGAATCAGTAATTCACTGATGTAACAGCTCCCACTACTATTCCACTGTGTTTGGCACTACAGCTCTGTTTAATGAAGTTAGGGGGCTGTAGTTATTGCTTTTGGCCCCTCATTCTGTTTTTCAGGGAGCCCTGGCATGGACCCTCTTTTAGAGACTTACAATAAATCTTTTGAAAAGATCACTTTATATGTGTGATTGTATTTCTTTCTGTATCATGCAACTTTCCACTTTTACATCAACTATTAATGAAATACTTAAAAATGAATTTGCTCAGAAAAAGTAGTCTATGTATATATATACATATGTAGTCTATTTCAACAGTTCAAAAGACAAA
The DNA here is from genome assembly GCA_033576535.1 of Allobates femoralis. Taxonomy (NCBI): domain Eukaryota; kingdom Metazoa; phylum Chordata; class Amphibia; order Anura; family Aromobatidae; genus Allobates; species Allobates femoralis. Next base: position 431,329,190 of record JARQOC010000003.1, read on the forward strand.
GGCCCTGATCCATCAAAGTGATATAGGCAGAACTCAGCTTAAATTTTTGTGAAAAGTTGCAAAATGTTTGTGCAGTACAGAGGTATGCTGAAGTTATGTGGCTTTAAGTATTTTCAAGCCAATTTTACTCAGCTCTCCCAAAATGGGTGAAGCTAGGGCTGGATGTAGGTGCAGGGGAGGCGTGATGCCTCAGCTGGTTTAATTCATGAAAAGCTGTGCTTTTCCTTATACCAGAAATCCTGCTCCAGTCTCTGACTGGCGTAAGATTTGTGTCCAGGAGCATGCCACTTGTCAGTCACTACTGAACCATTCAGAGCTATTGTGGCTCTTAATGAATCAGGAGTGACTGGCTCCAGCATGTCCTCACATCAGGACTTTGCCTTGATGAATCAGGGCAAAAAGTTATTAGGGCCGTTTTACACACACCAACTTCTGTGTCCAACTTCTGAACAGATCTCTGGTTGCAGTGAAATCATGGACACATTTTTCCATTTTGTTGCTGTGTACAATAGAACAATGTGTCCATGATTTCACTGCAACCGGAGATCTGTTCAGAAGTTGGTCACAGAAGTTGGTGTGTGTAAAGTGGCCCTTAAAACAGGTGTCCTTTTGGCATTCTTTTGACATATCTGTATCTAGATGGTTATTTTATTTCTGCTTATAGTGCCAGAGAAAATTATGCTACTCTTTATAGCTTAAAAAATATACACAATGATTAGACAATTGCTATAGAATTGCATTTGTGATCTGCATGTAGAGAATACCATTTATTTATTTATTCTAAATTACATGGCCATAAAGTTGGTCTGAAGAGTTTGAAAAAATGTTTTTGAAGACTTTTGTAAAAATGTGTTTTTATGAATGCAAAGTGCTTAGCTTATATCTTTGTGATGATATATCCTGACTATCCTCTGCTTTCATAAGGATTTTCCAACATGTTCTACATTCCATAAGATCCTTTCTTTGATTCATTCCAATAGCACCCTGTTTTTTCCCATTTGCTGTCATCAAGCTTTGAGGTTTGCATTACAGTTCTGTCATCAGGATGGGATGTTTTGATGGGTTGTTATGTAATAACATTCATTAGATATGTTCTAACTGCTGTGATTTCTTCCAATTTCAACAGATCTCTCATCTGGTGACTCTGAAGTGTGGATGACACATGTTCAATTCCTGGTAACTCATGCTATGGCCCCTTTGAGCCGTTTGTTGGTTTATTATGTAAGAGAGAATGGAGAAGGGGTTACAGATAGTACCCAAATTCTTATAAAACCAGCTTTTGAGAATCAGGTAATTTTAAAGATTGTAGTTTGTTTGCCTTATTATACCTAGTAAATGTATTATGTAAAAATATAAACTAAGATAGTAAAATATAGTCTTTATTTTGTATACAGTTCTATACATCATTAAAGTGAACATGTCTCCATGAAAAAGTAGTCAAATCTGCAGGTACTATATTATAGAGCAAGAGCAGCTGAGTTGATTCATTTATAGTTTTATGAGAATAGTTCAGTGTAACCTGTTTTTTCATCATTTAAATCTCTGCTTTTTCTGGGATTTTGGGTCTAGAGGGAGGTCCTGTCAGTGAGTCTATCATTCTATTAGTCTTATCATTCACTTGTGCTCATTATATATTTTTAATTATTTTCATCTTTTTATACAGAAAGGTCCAGAAATATTTAAACAGTAATACAAGTTATGCCATTTTAGCTGATCATGAAAACATATTTGTGAGGTAAAATGGATATATATCATGGCCTATCATGCCATATTCCTACAGCAGCCATCTTGATCTGGTGTCACCAGATGGTGACTCCCTCACTCCAAGGAGAGAGACCCCTCCTGTTTGCTCAAGGGTTAATTCATCTCCCGGATCTGTTAATTAATCTGAGGATATTAATTTCCTGGCTAGCTGTTGCCACACAATGAGCGTTCCCTAGCAAATAAAGCTAGGGGACACATTGAGACCAGAGACAATTATACAATTGGAAGACCTCCACGACCTGCACAAAGGTGTGAGAACTCCTTTCCTTCTGCCAGAAGGTGTCAAAGAAGTTTCACACAGCACAGACACACAGGAGCTAAGGAAAATAAGTCTTAATATTTCACTATACATTAGTGCCCTAAATATGACAATTGTAAATATGACACCTGGAGACGTATAAGACCATAACGCTAATTTCTGCATAATTGTACGACCTTCTTAACTACCCCAAAATTAATATTGGCTAGTAGGATAATCGCAAACATGCCGTGTGTCCTACTATCGGAAAGCTAAAATCATAACTAAAAATATGAGAGCATTATCTTCCACCTACGATGCTCCCAGGCAGAGTTATGGGAAAGGCTGCAGTTTCATAGCCATTTTTATGTATGGAAAAGCCAGCCCATATGAGATCCCTAGGGGGAGGTCGGTGGGTGGGGAGGAGGGTCTCAAAAGGCCCTTGCCATATCTCGTCAGTGTATTACTTTCGAGGAGGCTTTATTACATCACAAGCCAGATTATACCCAAGAGAACCTGGTTGGCCCCACACTGCCTCTGTGTGACCACCACCAGCATCAAGAAACCGGTATGTGATCAAATTTGTCTGCAAATCTGTATGCATTTTCATTTATTTTTTATTTGCATAACTGACTGCAACATCTGTGTAATATTTTTATAATTAATTTCTAAATATTACTCTAGTGTGCCCCTACGGTGATTAAATCTATAATTTAATCTTGGAGTGCTCTCTTATCTTGATTTCGACATCCCCATGTCCATGTGCTCATTTAACATTATGCTCTACCTCAGTTGGTTTCTGACCAACAAATTGGTTTCCAATAAGTGTATTCACGGATTGAGCTTCTATCAAGTGAGAAACTGGTGGCAGCACTTGGTGTTTGTGTTATTCAGGACCTATCAGTGACGGCCTGGTGGATATTATATGTAGAAGCACTGCTGAAACCTGCCCGGTGATTTGCTGCCATTCTCTGGATGAATGTTCTGGATATTATATGTACTTCTGGCCTGGGGCTAGAAGGCATATACCACAGTAACTGAGGGGCACCTTAATAAGCCAGTACTGACAGGTCTGTCTTTTATCCTCAGGCAGTTCCCTGACTGGCCTGAGTTTAATAGGGGGTGCAAGAGAGCTATTAGGTCACAATTTGTCACAATATTCAATTTGTCACAATATTCAAGATCAATGTACCGTATATACTCGTGTATAAGCCTAGTTTTTCAGCACAAAAAATGTGCTGAAAAGTCCCCCCTCGGCTTATACACGGGTATATACGGTAGCCCCAGCTGTATACAGCCCCCCCGTGGTATCCAGGGCCCCCCTTGCTGCACCTGTAAAGGAAGATGTCAGTATACTTATCGCTGCCGCCGCCGCTCCGCTGCTCGGTCACCGCGCTGCTCCGGGTCTTCATGCTTCCTGTTCCTTCTCCGGCGCTCAGGAAATGACGTCATTGTTCGAGCGCCGGAGAAGGAACAGGAAGAATGAAGACCCGGAGCAGCGTGGTGACCGAGCAGCGGAGCGGCGGCGGCAGCGATAAGTATACTGACATCTTCCTTTACAGGTGCAGCAAGGGGGGCCCTGGATACCACGGGGGGGCTGTATACAGCTGGGGCTGCTGTATACAGCTGGGGCCCCTGTATACTACTTATGGGGGGGGGTCTGTATACCTCTGGGCTGCTGCTGTATATACCCCCTGGGGCTGCTGCTGTATATACCCCCTGGGGCTGCTGCTGTATATACCACTGGGGCTGCTGATGTATATACCCCCTGGGCTGGCTGTTGCTGTATATACCCCCTGGGGCTGCTGCTGTATATACCCCCTGGGACTGCTGCTGTATATACCCCTGGGGCTGCTGCTGTATACTACCACTGGGGCTGCTGTATACTACTACTGGGGCTGCTGTATACTACTGGGGCTGCTGTATACTACCTCTGGGGCTTCTGTATACTACCACTGGGGCTGCTGTATATACCTCTGGGGCTGCTGTATACTACCACTGGGGCTGCTGTATATATCTCTGGGGCTGCTGTATACTACCACTGGGGCTGCTGCTGTATATACCCCCTGGGGCTGCTGCTGTATACTACCACTGGGGCTGCTGTATACTACTACTGGGGCTGCTGTATACTACTACTGGGGCTGCTGTATACTACCACTGGGGCTTCTGTATACTACTACTGGGGCTGCTGCTGTATATACCACTGAGGCTGCTGTATACTACTACTGGGGCTGCTGTATACTACCTCTGGGGCTTCTGTATACTACCACTGGGGCTGCTGTATATATCTCTGGGGCTGCTGTATACTACCACTGGGGCTGCTGCTGTATATACCCCCTGGGGCTGCTGCTATATACTACCACTGGGGCTGCTGTATACTACTACTGGGGCTGCTGTATACTACTACTAGGGCTGCTGTATACTACCACTGGGGCTTCTGTATACTACTACTGGGGCTGCTGCTGTATATACCACTGAGGCTGCTGTATACTACTACTGGGGCTGCTGTATACTACCTCTGGGGCTTCTGTATGCTACCACTGGGGCTGCTGTATATACCTCTGGGGCTGCTGTATACTACCACTGGGGCTGCTGTATATATCTCTGGGGCTGCTGTATACTACCACTGGGGCTGCTGCTGTATATACCACTGGGGAGGCTGCTGTATACCACACTTCTGGGGGCTGTATACTACCACTGGGGAGGCCTGTATACCACTGCGGGGGCCTGTATACCACACTGCTGGGGGCTATATACCTGTGCTGGGGTCCACCCTCGGCTTATACACGAGTCAATAGGTTTTCCCAGATTTTGGGGGCAAAAGTAGGGGGGTCGGCTTATACACGGGTCGGCTTATACACGAGTATATACGGTACATATTATCAAAATAGGTTTAAAGTACAGTCTCTCTATATACCCCTCTCAGACAAAACTCAGACCTGCGTGAATATGGACAGAAGAACGTCTCATGGCTTGGAAGAATGAATACTTTCAAGATGGACATACCATACTTCCGAGGTTTTTATACCTGTTTCAACCGGTTCCGATCAACCCACCGAAAACATTCTTCAAAACCATCAGATCGGTTTTGATCCGCTTCATTTGGAAGACTTCTAAACCCCGTCTGAAATATACACTCCTGACCGCACTAAAAACCTGGGATAATTACATCTACCCAAATGAAGAATACCCTCCAAGAAGTACAGTGGGGAAAAAAGTATTTAGTCAGCCACCTATTTCGCAGGTTCTCCCATTTAAAGAGGACCTGTCACCCCTCTGGTGCTATGCTAACTGAATGCAGCACTGAATGCAGCATGTCATTAATTTTTCATGTACACGGATCAGTTGTCCTTGGCAGAGAAACAGCCTCAAAGATGTTGCCACCCCCATGCTTCACAGTAGGTATGGTGTTCTTTTGATGCAATTCAGCATTCTTTCTCCTCCAAACACGACGAGTTGTGTTTCTACCAAACAATTCTACCTTGGTTTCATCTGACATATGACATTCTTCCAGTACTCTTTTGGATCATCCAAATGCTCTCTAGCAAACGTCAGATGGGCCCGGAGATGTTCTGGCTTAAGCAGGGAGACACGTCTGGCACTGCAGGATCTGAGTCTCTGGCGGCATAGTATGTTACTGATGATAGCTTGTGTTACGTTGGTCTCGGATCTCTGCAGGTCATTCACTAGGTCCCCCTGTGTGGTTCTGGGCTTTTTGATAATTTTACTTAGGTGGGGGTGGGCACCACTAATACAAGTATATATAACAAATGGGGATCGCTGAACCAATTTTGAAATCATCAAGGAAAACTGGCAAGAAAAGGTCCAAAAAAGCGATACAACCTCCAAGATTAATCAAAATTAATTAGCAAAGTTTATTACATATCAAAAAACCACACAGACAGAAAATGATCACACAGAAGAATAAAAACACTTAAAATAGCCAAATATAGCTATAACAATTCATACGATAATAATGTATCATTGAAAACCTCATTGCGGGTGATCCAAGATGGCCGCCGCATAGGGAGGACGCATTCTCCAGCGCTCCCACTAACACCTGGTAATCTGGTGCCATCCTGCCCCTGAGAGCATCTGCAAAGCACTAACTTGTGCCCAACTAGTGGATACCACCTTGAGGTATATACAGAGCCCAATCTTGGGTCCGGGAACCTGCTGAGGAGCGCCTCGTGGAACGACTGGCGGGACCCCCCCCCTTAACACAGGAGCGAGCCCTGTACCGCGGCTCCCGGGCAGAGGATCTGGAGTCATCTACCTCTGCAGTGCCACTGTGGCCTGGGGCGCAGGAGCGATCAGTCGGCGGGGTGAAACGAGGGGACCGCTAAAACACATGCAAGCCAGACCTGCCGCCATTGTGCACATGATCCCTGGTGCCTGCAGCTGCCTGTGATATATTTACAACTACTGGACTGAGTGCGGAGCGCTCCGGACTGTCTGACTGAGGTGAGGTGCGGGGTAGGTGGGGAGTTGAAGACCGCCACAACAGAGGCTGCTTGATTGCTGGAGGCGGCGAGGAGCGGACCGGAGACCGGAGGAGAGAGAGGAGGTGTGTGTCTGGTGTCGGCTTCCACTTGAGGAACTACAGTAACGGAGCTGCAAAACTGAGCAAGTGAGTGTCTGTCTGGGAGCCCTGGAGCAAACTTAGCTCCCAGGAAACTGCCTGTAGTTAAGAGACATTCTGTGTTGACATCCAGCTGGGGTGTCTGAGAGAGGAATCCATATAAGCAGCCCCTCACAGGATTTATTTACACTCAGAGGCTGCTGACTCACACTATAACAAACCCTAACTGCAGCCTGCAGACAAATTGCTGCCCTCATGACCAGAGCCACTTCCCATGCATATTAGATCCTAGAGTTATAAGTTCTATTATACCCCTTATATTGTGTGTGCCCAGTGATCATCACCAGAGAGAGGCGGCTGGAAGATCCAGGCACAAACTGTAGAGACAGGAGGTGGCAGGAGCGGTGCCGAGGAGGCTGAGAAACGGAAGAGAAGCCTGGAGGGGACTCGGCAGGAGGGACATACCTGGCAACAGAGTGAGTAGTGGAGTTCAGGACTCAGCGCCCAGTGACAGAGAGAAGCAGAGAGACCGGCACCTGGGCAGGCTGACACGAGGTGGACGCAAATACAGCGCTATTACAGCACTGTTATACAGCCTCTCCCTCTTTGATCCTCAACCCAGTGTACTACTACATTTTATATTTCACTGTATGCACAATCTGCAGGATTGGGGTGACACCTAGTGGACATAGAGACACTGCTTGACCTTATGCATGCAAAGCCTAATATTGCCACCTGGTGACCAGTTAGACCCATTACGCTTAACTATCTCTCTACACACCCAAGTAAGATATAATACAGCCTGGATGCGCCATCTAGTGGGTATTTGAAGATGTTTCCAACAGGGGGCGTGGCCTAGCGCTCCATGGAGAAGGTCGCCTGAGCCAGGAGCTCCCGAACCCCAGGAGAATAAAGCGGCTTTACAGCACCCCAGACCAGGGCGATATATCTGCAAAACCTCTCAAGTCTACCTGAACCTTCCCTGACTTGATGGGAAAGGTGAGACCTCTGCATCCCAACCTCCCGAAGCGGGTTTCGGACTATTTCTCGCCGGGCCGTTCAGATCCTGCTTTACTATCCAATATGGCGCCGCCCTCCCCCAGAGCAGCCCGCGCTTCCCGCCGAGAACACCAGGCGCAGGAGGCTGACACAGCGTCCGTCTCCCCTAATTCTCCGGTCACTTATACTACGATGAAGGACCTCATGACTAATCTCCTGTCAGACCTCAGGTCCTCTCTCCAGGACGACATGAAGGAGATGGTGGCGGACCTGCGGGGCGAGGTGACCGAGCTGGGTTCCAGGACGGACCACCTTGAAAATAAGGTGGCCGAACTGGTACGCTCGCACAATGATTTATGGGACGAACACGAACGCCTGCAGGACACAATGGCTACGGTCCAGGCGAAAAATTGCGATATGGAGGATCGTAGTCGCCAAAACAACATCCGCATGAGAGGGATCGCTGAAACGATTCCAGACGCAGACCTCAGAGGATTTCTACGCGACTTTCTACAAGAGGTATTACCAGAGTTAGACCCTCGCGACTTAAAGATTGACCGGATCCACAGGCTGCCCAAGCCCCCTGGCATTCGTCCTGAACTCCCACGCGACGTAATTGCCAGAATTCATTTCTTTGAAACGAAGGAAGATTTTCTGCGAGTCCTGAGACGAGCGCCGACGCTCTCTGATCGCTTCTCCGTCCTGGAAGTATTTCCGGACTTATCCCCTGGGACTCTGGCGCTACGAAGAGCGTTTAAACCTTATACCTCTATTCTTCAAGACAAGGATATACAATATCGTTGGGGCCGGCCGACTCGGCTAATTGTGCGACGAAATGACGTCTCCCATGTGTGCCTTTTTCCATCACAGGCGGCGACTCTTCTGAAAAAATGGGATCTTCTCCCTCCTGACTTTTCTGAACCGCCCCAACGAGACCAGCAGGATCGACGCCAGAAGTCGCGCCCTCGTCGTAGGAGGATCGACCCGGAATGGTCTAAAGTCTGAACTTTGCTAACGCCCGGCTGGGCTCAAGGATTTATTTTTCCTCTCCCCTCTCCTGGGGTTCGCCTTCCTGGCTCCCGAACAGCACCTCCAGGTCGTACGACTCTCCTCTTCTATCTATTCTAGTCTGCCTTTCTCTTGACTTCTTCTTTCCACTTATCTCACCCTTTCTCTCTTCCTCTCTACTGGTCACCCTCTACAGGGTTGTGACCTCTCTTTCTCCCTTACCATCCTTTGCTTTCCTTCCTACGTCTTTTCTGATTCTTCTAACTAAAAGTCCTGCGACCGATGGTCACGTGCTGCCCCTTTGAGCGACCTTTTTCGCTCTGGACAATGACTTTTTTTTCACTCTTCAGCGTTCATTCTGCGACGCTAAAATCACCTGCATATACTTTTACCTCGGTGATCTGTTTGATTGTTTGGTTTTACTGGTTTTATTTCACTTTTAATTTTTCTAACCTCTCTCCCCAGTCTGGCCCCGTCTGCTCCCTGCCCTGGCCGTGTTGGGCACCAGGGGGAGTTGTCGGGTTGTGGTCCTTACTGATTTCCTACCCTTACCACCTTCCTTTCCCTGTTGTGACACATTTGGAGGCAGCTTTGCTAGTGATTATTGTAAAACATTTTTACCTGCACTTCTCTGATAACCTTTTATGCCTACTAAAGTTTTAGCACTTAACGTCAATGGGCTTAACTCGCCCCAAAAAAGATCGCTCCTGCGCTCCCAACTTAGGAGGGCCCGGGCGGAAGTAGTATTCCTCCAGGAGACGCATCTCCGAGAGGAAGATAACTGGCGTTTAGCCTCCCCCTTCTTTCCCCACCAATTTTTCTCTAACAGCCCCGAGAAAAAAGCTGGGGTGGCAATTCTAATTAGTGCCTCTCTTGCATTTGAATTGATCAGCACTCTGTCTGACCCTGAGGGGAGATACCTCTTGATTAAGGCTAAATTAAATGGAGCATTGTTCTCCCTATTGGTAGTGTATTCTCCCAACAGAGGCCAATATAAATATTTTAAGAAATTACTTGAGGATGTCACCCCCTCTATGGAGGGTCATAAAGTAGTTGCAGGAGACCTGAACGCTCCTCTGTTCAAGAAACTCGACTGCCTCTACCCCCACTGCATTCCGAACGGACCTGGCACCCCTGGTGTCCGCGGCTGGCCTTCATGATGTATGGCGCTACCTACATGACAACGAACGGGACTATACTTTTTTCTCCCCCAGACACAAGTCATTTAGCCGAATAGATTATATACTGGTCAATGACTCGCTCCTCCCCCTGTGCTTACAAGCAGACATTGATGTCATTACCTGGTCTGACCACGCCCCTGTCTCTCTCATACTGTCTGACTCCACTCCACGCTCTCCTAAGACCCCATGGAGACTCAACGACTACCTACTGACGTCCCCGAAAAATCAGGAACTTTTGACCTCTCAAATAAAGGAATATTTCCTTTTAAATGCAACACCAGATATTGCTCCAGAGGGTTTGTGGTTTGCCCATAAAGCGGTCATTCGTGGGCACTGTTTAAAGTTGGCGGCTCATTCTAAAAAACTGCTGAATGCTAACCTGAACCTCCTCTTAATGGAAGTGAAATCTCTAGAGAAAGCATACTTAGCTAATGCTGATCCTGCAACTTTGTCGGCTCTCTCGTTGGCGCGTGGTCGCCTTCGAACCCTCCTGTTATCCCGAGTGGAAGACCAGTTAAAGAAGGTCAGATCTACGTATTATGGCATGGGTGACAGGGCTGGGGCCTTGCTGGCACGCAGGGTCAAGAAATTGGAAATACGGTCTAGGATCACTTCCTTGAATTCCAATACCGGCACCCAGATTCGTAACCCCATACAGATCGCTGAGCAATTTAGGAACTATTACGGCGAACTATACAACCTCTGTAATTCGACCTCCACTCCCCAACCTTCTGCCGATACTATCTCTACTTTCCTTTCAAAACTTAACCTTCCAGCCCTGAATGCTGACCAATTGGCATTTTTGAACAGTCCGATTTCCCTTGAGGAAATCCTTGGAGTGATTCGTTCCTCCAAGAAACACTCAGCACCCGGTCCGGATGGTTTCTCTTATATCTATTATTCATCCTTCGCCCCCTTACTGGCACCTCATCTCCTTGAACTGTTTCGGTTCTGGCAACGAGAGGGACGAGTCAGGCCGGAGGGTCTGATGGCGGCTATCTCGACCATTCCTAAGCCGGATAAGCCCCCGACTCTCCCAGGCAGTTACCGCCCGATATCATTGCTCAACTGCGACATCAAACTTTATGCTAAGCTGCTGGCGGACCGTCTTAAGACCGTTGTTACCTCCCTGATCGCCTTGGATCAGGTTGGCTTTATCCCTGATAGGCAGGCGAGAGATGCGACTCGGAGGGTGATTAACCTCCTGGAGGTTTTGGAGCAGAGAGGGACCCCCAGTGTACTCTTGTCCCTTGATGCAGAAAAAGCTTTTGACCGAGTGCACTGGGGATACCTGGCAGCCGTCCTAGACAAGTTTGGTTTCCAGGGTGATATCCGTTCTGGGATACTGGCCCTATACTCCTCCCCGTGTGCCTATGTGAAGGCTGGAGGTTTTTCCTCCACCACGTTTGCCATCACCAATGGACACGACAAGGCTGCCCCCTCTCTCCTCTAGTATTCGCTCTTGTGATGGAACCGCTGGCGGCTGCAGTCCGAGCTTGCCCGGATATCTCGGGTGTGAGGGTTGGTCAGATGGAGCATAAAATTACTCTCTATGCTGACGACGTCCTCCTCTCTTGCACGAACCCTACTACCTCTATTCCAGCTGTGCTCTCTATCCTTTCTGAATTTTCTGCCATCTCCTATTATAAACTGAACCTCACCAAATCCTCATTGCTACCGGTGAACTTAACCCCCCTCACGCAGTCTGGGCTACGCTCTCAGTTTCCTTTCCTCTGGGCCCCCCGGGGATTCCATTATTTGGGCATCCAGATTGCCCCCATGTCTACCCTTCTTAGAGTAAATTGCGAAGCTCTATTGACCACTTTGAAATCATTGTGTGCTCAATACTCTGAGTCCCAATTGTCTTGGATCGCTAGGATAAACTTGACCAAGATGATGTTGCTCCCCAGGCTTATCTATGTGTTTAGATGTATTCCCCTCCTATTTTCCAGACGCTATTTGAACCTCTTCCAGTCTCTTCTGGGGAAGTTCATCTGGAATGGTAAGCCCCACCGGGTGGCCCTCTCAACTCTTACATTGCCGATATCACTGGGGGGTTTGGGAATGCCAGACATTTTGACTTACTATCGCGCTATCAAATTGGATATTGCCAAGATCTGGTGGGCTGAAGGCCCCCCCTCGCGATGGCTCCAGATGGAATCTACTTATGCCCCTCATAATTCCACTAGACTTCTCTTAGAGATGTCATACCTGCGCCCCTCCCCACCTAGTTCTCCGTTGAGATCTATGCAGGCCTTACTGTCAGTATGGTATAAATTAGCGAGAACCCACATGCCCTACCTATCCAGATATATCTCCATTGGGGCGATAGAATCATGTATGACCAACATATCACTCGCAAAATGGAGAGAGGCAGGTATCTTACTTCTATCAGACATCCAAACCGGGGGTAGAGTTGTATCATTCTCAAACCTATCTCGAAAATTTGCTGTCCCGGGCTCGACTTTCTTTACCTATTTGCGGGTCCACCACTTTCTTGCTACGTGTACCCTGCCAGAGTGGGATCCTTTAGCGGTAGACTTGACTCTCCAGTCCCTTTTCAAGCAGGTCGGTCATTCCCGGAGTGGAGTGTCCATCGCTTATAGGGCCCTGACTGCCACTCGTGCTACGGCCAAACTCCCATACATGCTTCGCTGGGAGACTAAGCTTAGTTTCACTGCGTCTATAGAGGACTGGCAGGAGGCTGCGGGCCATGCCGCTAGGTATACCCGGTGTATAAACCACCTGGAGCAATCTAAAAAGCTTACACTAAACTGGTACCTGTCCCCTGCCCGAGTGGCAAGATTTGGAGGCCCGGGTGCATCCACTTCTTCTCCTCTATGTTGGAGGTCTTGTGGCTCCACCGGCACCGATGCCCATGTTTGGTGGGAGTGCCCGGTTGTCCAGACTTTTTGGACGTCCCTAAACTCTCTCTTGACAACCTTGACGGGCCTCCCCATACCCCTGACTGCCCAACTGGCCCTTTTTGGTGTGGGCCTTGGCGCCTTCCCTAGTCCACTGAGGCCTATCATCACGAACACCCTGATAGCCGCTCGCCAAACCATAGCTGCACTCTGGAAGTCGACCTCTCCCCCCACCACTTCAGCAGTTGTCGCCCGTCTCAACAACCACCTGACCCATGAGATAGCCCTCTCCCATGACCTCCCTCACAGGACTAAGGTTCTTAATTGGTGGGATCCGTGGATCGCCTCCCCCTATAACTCGGTTGTTGTCCCAGAGTGACACCCTCGGACCTCTACAGCCCTCGAGGTGCTGGGGACCTTGCGCCCTGTGACACCTATCAAGTTCTGATGTTCTCATACACCGTTTTCTATTTGTATGATACCTTAATGTTAAAAGTATACATGCTTATGTGTACCTCTGCCTCCCCCACTGCCCTCCCTCCCCTCCCCCCAATACTTCCCCCCCCCCCTCTCTTTCCTTCTTCTTCCCCTTCCCCTATATGATTTATTTCATGTCTAATTGCTTTTTGTGTGTTGTTTGATGTATAATGTTCTTTATACTTTCAATAAAAAGCCACTGGTTTAAAAAAAAAAAAAAAAGAAAACCTCATTGCGAATTGCTCAAAAACTGTTTACAATAATATATATATATATATATATAGAATAAATACATACATTTTACCTATGGGGTCCAATATACCATTCAGAAAAATTTCACAATATGGATCCCGATAGGTAATCAATTAGATGGAAATGTAACCTGGATTTCCCCTATAGATGTTAATAATCATCAAGGAATCCCCTGAAATTGTCAATATCCACAGTAAGATGATCAAAGAGGGATCTCTCCATCAGGCATAAGCATATGTTTAGGCAGAAAAAGAGGTTCTGCAGCATAACCAACAAGTTATCAATCTAGATTTGTATTAAGCCCAGATGGAGTGAATAGGAAGGGGTTCCTTTAAATCAGGATGAGAGAAACAGGGGGAACACCAGGCAGATTAGAAAAACACCAGTTTACCAGTCTAGAGATGCAAAGGGGCACGATGTGTGGTGCTCTCCATGCGTATCGCTGCCTGCGCCCTGCAGCTTCGTCTGCGTTCTGGGCTTTTTGCTCACCGTTCTTGAGATCATTTTGACCCCACAGGGTGAGATCTTGCTTGGAGTCCCAGATTGAGGGAGATTATCAGTGGTCTTATATGTCTTCCATTTTCTAATTATTGCTACCACAGTTGATTTCTTCACACCAAAATGCTTGCCTATTGCAGATTCAGTCTTCCAACCTGGTGCAGGGCTACTACTTTTTTTCTGGTGTCCTTCGACAGCTCTTTGTTCTTCACCATAGTGGAGTTTGGAATGTGATTGTTTGAGGTTGCGGACAGTTCAAACAGGTGCCAGTACTACAGGTAATGAGCGGAGGACAGAGGAGCCTCTTAAAGAAGAAATTACAGGTCTGTGAAAGCCAGACATCTTGCTTGTTTGTTATTGACCAAATACTTATTTTCCACCAAAATTTGAAAAAAAATTATTTTCAAATCAGACAATGTGATTTTCAGGATTTGTTTTCTCATTTTGTCTTTCATAGTTGAGGTCTACCTATGATGTCCATTACAGGCCTCTCTAATATTTTTAAGTGGGAGAACCTGCACAATTGATGACTGACTAAACACTTTTGTTTCCCCCACTGTAGAGTCTACTACAAAGAGAAGATTTAATAATAAATACAGTCAATGTCGAAAGTGTTGGCACTCTTGAAATTGTTCCAAAAAATTGTGGGTCGGTCCTCCACAGAGATTACGCCTCCTGCCTCCTCCTGCTGCGCCTCTACCTTTCTTTATTTATTCACGTGCCATGCCACTATTACCACTGCTGGTTACACGTGCGTACTGCAATAGAATTATCTCCTGCAGTCACTATCTATTAATATAACCAACTCTATTTTTAAAGATATGCTATAGCCCCCGTCACACTAAGCGAGATCATTAGCTAGATCGCTGCTGAGTCACAAGTTTTGTGACACAACAGCGACCTCAACAGCGATAGTGATCAGGCCTCTGCTGTGAGATCACAGATTGTTACAAACCGTTCTGGACCATTCTATTGGTCATTGCGCTCCTGCTGGGCAGCGTGCATTGCTGTGTTTGACAAGGACAGCGATCAACGATCTCAACACTACGTCCGAGAGTGACAGGTTCCCAACGACCGCCGTATCGTTGCTGCATCGCTGATGAGATCTGACTGTTTGATATCTCACCAGAGATCACGTAGCGACGCACCAGCGATCCCTACCAGGTCGTATCGTTGTCGGGATCGCTGGAGCATCACCAAGTGTGACACTACCCTATCTCTGCAAATTGGGTTTATTTGGACAAACAAACCAGCAAGATCCTCTTGCTCTCTTTTATGTAGATCGAAGAGCATGGGTGTGGGGGGTCTCCCTGATCTAAAAACATACAGCATCCTACATGGTTCCCCAGTTCCCCGTACTTTTGCCCTGGCTTGTTGAACTTAGTATTCCAGTGTTGAATCTCTAGATGAAGATTTTGAGCCCTCCAAATTGGCAGTGGCAATGACTGGCCTTGAATGGAGACCCTTCAAGATTACTTTGCCCCAAGACCGTTGGGCACATAGTGTTTTCTTCAGTAACAACATTTCCACCACTCACTCCCTAACCACGATTAGTTCTCCAGAGCCCCTGCCAAGTTTAAAAATCTTTGCATAGCAGAGGGTGTGCTCAGGCATTCTCTCTCTACAGTATACTTTATGTTAGCCAATCTAGGCAACCTACCTACTCCTAAAGTTTTGACAATTTTTGAAAGACATTTTGGAACTTCTCTCTCTCCATAGCTGGGGACAAAGTATTATCTCTTGCAGATGAAACTTCTACAAGCTCTAGGTTCCAGGTAAATAATTACAAACGCTTCCCAAGATGTCCTAGGGTTTCAGTTAAATTAAACCAAATTGTTTCCCTCTGTGGACCTCCTCCTATAGACACCCTGATGAGATTTGTGGTGATCATGGCCAGATCATGTATACCCCAGGGTTGGAAGTCTGCCACCCATCCTAGCCTCACCCTTTGGGTAACCAAGGTCAAAGATCTGATGTACATGGGTGACCTGTCGGCTTCTCTACATAACAGATATGATGCTTTCTATAAAACCTGCTTCCATTAGAGGGAGTTTACATACCCCAGTGATTATGGCAGACTTTTGCCATCTGATTTTAAGACCAGACCTACTGCAGACATGCCATAAGTGAGCTTCTGGTATCTTGAGTTTCCACACCTTCCCCATTTTTTTTCATTACCGTATATACTCGTGTATAAGCCGACCCGTGTATAAGCCGACCCCCCTACTTTTGCCCCAAAAATCTGGAAAAACCTATTGACTCGTGTATAAGCCGAGGGTGGACCTCAGCAGAGGTATACAGCCCCCAGCAGTGTGGTATACAGGCCCCCCCCAGTGGTATACAGGCCTCCCCAGTGGTAGTATACAGCAGCCCCAGTGGTCGTATACAGCAGCAGCCCCAGTGCTGTATACAGCAGCAGCCCCAGTAGTATATACAGCCCCAGTGGTAGTATACAGGCAGCCCCAGTAGTATATGCAGCCCCAGTGGTAGTATACAGGCAGCCCCAGTAGTATATACAGCAACCCCAGTGGTATACAGCAGCCTCCTCAGTGGTATATACAGACCCCACCAGTATATACAGCAGCCCCAGTGGTATATACAGAAGCCCCAGTGGTATATACAGCAGCCCCAGTGGTATATACAGCAGCCCCAGTGGTATATACAGCAGCCCCAGTGGTATACAGGCCTCAGCAGTATATACAGCAGCCCCCAGGGGTTATACAGCACCCCCCAGGGGTTATACAGCACCCCCCAGGGGTTATACAGCGGCCCCCAGGGGGTACCCAGCAGCCCCCTGGGGGTACCAACAGCCCCCTGGGGGTACCAACAGCCCCCAGGGGGTACCCAGCAGCCCCCTGGGGGTACCAACAGCCCCCTGGGGTACCAACAGCCCCCTGGGGTACCAACAGCCCCAGGGGGTACCCAGCAGCCCCCTGGGGGTACCAACAGCCCCCAGGGGGTACTAACAGCCCCCAGGGGGTACCCAGCAGCCCCCTGGGGGTACCAACAGCCCCCTGGGGTACCAACAGCCCCCAGGGGGTACCCAGCAGCCCCCTGGGGGTACCAACAGCCCCCTGGGGTACCAACAGCCCCAGGGGGTACCCAGCAGCCCCCTGGGGGTACCAACAGCCCCCAGGGGGTACTAACAGCCCCCAGGGGGTACCCAGCAGCCCCCTGGGGGTACCAACAGCCCCCTGGGGTACCCAGCAGCCCCCAGGGGGTACCCAGCAGCCCCCTGGGGGTACCAACAGCCCCCAGGGGGTACCAACAGCCCCCAGGGGGTACCCAGCAGCCCCCTGGGGGTACCAACAGCCCCCTGGGGGTACCAAACAGCCCCCAGGGGGTACCCAGCAGCCCCCTGGGGGTACCAACAGCCCCCAAATGCTGGCACTCGGCCCCCTTGTAAGGCTTCCCCCCCCGCTGCTTATACATTACCATTCCGGTGTTCTGATCCGCGCCGCTCCTCGCTGCTTCTTCATGCTCCGTCCTCGCTGACTGCATCCGGGATCTCCATTCTCCGGCCGTCGCGCGATGACGTCATATCGCTGCGACAGCCGGAGATCCACGGATGCAGCCAGCGCGGACGGAGCATGAAGAAGCACCGAGGAGCGGCGCGGATCAGAACACCGGAATGGTAATGTATAAGCAGCGATGGGGGGGGGCCTTACAAGGGGGGGTGAGTGCCAGCTTTTGGGGGGAATATATGAACTGCTTCCCCCTGCGCTGATTGACAGGGGGAAGCAGTGCATATATAATGAGCGGCCCCACGTGATGGGGCCGCTCATACAGCAGACTCCCCCCGCCTCCTCCAGCCTCCACAGCCCCGGCCCCACAGCCCCCACCACACGGGTCTACCGTATAGACCCGTGTATAAGCCGAGGGGGGACTTTTCAGCCCAAATTTTGGGCTGAAAAACTCGGCTTATACACGAGTATATACGGTATTATTATTATTTTCTCTTAATTCCTCTCCCCTAGTTTCTGATTTTCTCTTATCCTCACATACTTCTTTTGCTTTTATCCCTGGAGATTCTCATGCAATTTATTTGCTTTCTCCCTCTCCTCCTAAAAATATTGAAAAACCGATGGAACCGCAATGACACTGTAGTTTGTTCCATTGTTTGATCACTGATTATGGTGTTTACCTCTTGGTACAATATTATACAATGTTCTTCTGCACTGTCATTGAGCAGATGTTATTTTATTTTTTTCATTGGATTGTTTTGTGTCGTGTCTTTAAAGTGCACCTGTCACCAGTTTTGGGAGTTCTAAACCCTGCCCATCACCTTTAATGTGATGTAAGTAGGGTTCCTGAAACCGAAACCCCTTCATATCCTCAGACATCTCCCTGTATACCCAAGAAAACAACTCTTAATCTATCCCGCACCATATGCTAATTTCTTTTATGGGTCATATTAGGGTCTGTACATTGCGGAGTTCAGAACCCCAAAAACTGGTGACAGGTTCCCTTTAAATAAAAAATTCTCCCCAAAAAGAAAGTATTTGATTGCAGTTATTAGTTCCAAAGGATGTGCAACCAAATATTAAGTTAAGGGTGCCAACAATTTCATCCCTCCCATTTTTAGTTGTTTTTTTTTGTGAAGATATGTCCAATTTGCTGTTTTTATTTTGTTTTTGTTTTTTTTGCGTAATGTGAAATTGCAGTAATTTTCTAGGAGAAATGCTTCATTTTTAGGAAAAATTTCAAAGGTGCAAACACTTTCAGCCTTGTCTGTATAGACTGATCACCACAATGGGCAAACCATTAATCAGCCTTAAGGCTGCTTCACAAGCTAGGATATCGTTAACGATATTGTTGAAACGTCATGGATTTGTGATCGTTCAAACGATATCGTTAGCGTGTCGTTGCGTGTAAACGAACGAAGGATAGGAAGGAAAAATCATTAGAACGGTCAACAAAAGTTTTTGATCTGGACCTCAAATCTTTCGTTCATCATCCAATTAATGTCATGGGAAGAAGCAACATTGTTCAGTGTGACACCTTCTTGAACGATGTCGTTCATATTTCTCCTATTCCTGCCGTTTTGTAAAATCATTCAATCGTTCTTCTCCAAGTAGCTGATGCGTTGACAAATTTAAGATTGTTAACGATATCCTTGCGTGTGACAAAGCACCAACGATGTCGGAAGGATCGCGGTCACGTGACATAGCAAACGATCTTGTTCACCTATATCCTAGTGACTCACCGTAGCCGGGGTTACACGTAGCGGGCGTTGTTTCTCCTCCAGTCACGGAACCGCGCCTGCGGTGGTGTAGGCCCGGTGGTCCAGATCAATAGGGAATGGCGGAACAGTGGGGTGATTTGTCTTCGTGACGCCACCTGCGGGTGTTCTGGTAACGGTACCAGCGCTGTTCGGGTCTCCGGGGGATGTTATACAGCGAGATGGAACGCTCCCCACAGGATGAGCGGGAATCCCCGGAGCCGGGAGCTGCGCAAGATGTTGTGAGGCAGCTGCGGGACGCTGCGCGCTGAATCCTGGAGTAATGCACAACCACACAAAGTCTCTTTTAGGTACCTTTACTGGTTGGTAGGCAGGTACACTCAGACCGGGATAGTGAAGTTGGCACTTATGGAGTTTCACAGCAAGCAGTGTTAGGCTTCCTTTCTCTACTTCTGGTGCTAAGGTCGGGTGGATGTGGAATCCAGCCGGACCGGGCAGGGTGTTCAATGGAACTTGCTTCACCTGGTTGTCAGCACTGAGGGCACTGTAAAAGGGTCTGAGCAGGATCAGTACTCTTCCCTGGGCTCTCGTGGGTAGGTGCATCAGGTGGAACAGGTGGCTAAACCTCCTGTTGGATGTGCTGGTTCTCTGTGAGGGCTTTGTAGCTTCCACAGCTTCGGTTCCAGTAACCGGGATGGTTTGGAAAGAGTTGGATTAACTCTGTATTCCTGAGAGGTGATCTCCTTCTTCCTATTATCCCAATTGCAGGGATCTCCACTGGCTAACAGGCTAGCAGGGCCTAGTGTGTTCCTCATAGGGTGGAGGTTTCACACAGGCAGGCAGCTCTTGTAGCGTCTACCACACTCTGAAGTTTCTCCCTCCAAGACTCTATTTATAGGGGGAACTGGTTAGAAGTCACCAGTGTTAGCTCCCCCTAGAGGCTCGGGGTGAAACCAGGTGTTCTAAGTGTTGTTTGTGTTGTGGTTTTGCTGTGCTGTTACTTACTCCATTTGTACCTAAGGATTTCTGTGGTGCCCAACAGGTGCCAGGGTGCCACATTCCCCCTTAGTTAACCTCAGTTCTCCCGGCTGAGCAAAAGGTTCTTTTTACAACTTACCACTAAGCATATTATAACATTCAATTTACAAAGTCTTAAAGAAAACACAAAAATCACTGAAAAGGAAGTGAAAAATGTGGAAAAGGTGAAAAGCAGTCCGTACGGCACTAGTCCATCTGCCGCAGGCTGGAAAAAGGTAAAGTTAGTGGTCACACAAGTCCTGTGACAATTGTTCAAAGTTTATGGAAAGGGAAAAAGGTAAAGTCCAGGGATACATGGTAAACTTTATACATTCCCTATGGGTGTCTCTGCTTGGGAGGCCGGTACTAACCTTCTATACCTTACCAGGCGCTTTCTGTTCCCAACTTAGTATACTTGGGACATAGCCCAGTTCCTCCACCCTTCTGTACACTACTTTTTACAGGTTTTGAAAAACAGTATTATATTTTCCACTACATTTTAAACCCATTCTCCAAGTTTATGTGGGGGTTGACCTAATGTACTACGTGTGGATCTGCGTAGTGTGGGTGTTTCCAAAGCTGTTGGTGTAGTGTACGAAGTGGTTGGTACTTGTCTATGTCTGCTTTGTGTAAGACCATAGTAAGTGCGGAGTCTATCAACTGGACTGACCTCTGTAGGTAGTTGATTAGGAATGGCTTCTCTTACTGTGGGACTAGCAGGCTGACCGATTACAGGAATCTCAGGTTCCATGATAACAGGCTGCAATTCTTGCACTTGGACTTCTTCTTCTTGGACTTGTGGAATTGGATTTGGCTTTGGCTGACCTTCTGTAGGCTGGTAGAAGTGCATAACTGGTATGAGGAATGCATCACCTATTTGTGGCCAATCAGCTGGTAAGTATCCAATTTCTGTAAGGACTAGATTTTCTTTAGTTTCTTCATCTTGAGTTACAGTAGGGTAACTGGTTGCTTGTGGGATTAACTGTGGCGGACATTTCTTCAAATGATCCCTTGAGACAGTTGCAATAGTGTTCCCATTGTCTTTGCTAATAACACAAGTTTTTGAGTTATCAAAGTGTGACGGCATAACGGTGTAGGGTATGGATTCCCAACTGTTATCCAATTTGTTGGTTTTTCTTTTTCTTTTCAGCACTACATCACCTATAGCTAGTGGTTCAGCTGAGGCATGCTTGTTGAAGTCTTTTTCTTGTTTGGTCCTACTGATTTCAAGGTTCCTTTCCACGCTTTCCTGTACTTTTCTGTACTTTTCTTGGCGTTGGCTGACCCAGTCTTCATCAGAAGAGTCTTCTGTGGGTTCAATGGTTCCCATCTGCAAATCAATAGGCAGTTTACCTGGTCTTGCTCTCATCAAGTAAGCAGGTGTGTAATTTGTCGAACTGACAGGTATGTGGTTGTAGATGTCCACGAGATCTGGAAGTTTCTCTGGCCATTGATTTCTCTCTTCAACTGGTAAGGTCTTGAGCATATCAATGACTATGTGGTTCATCTTCTCACATAAACCGTTCGTCTGAGGATGATAAGGTGTGGTGCGGATTTTCTTACACCCATACAGCCCTAAGAATTCTTGGAACAGAGCTGATTCGAAGGCTGGTCCTTGATCAGTTAAGACCTGGTCTGGATACCCATGGGGGCGACAGAAGTAACTCTGGAACGCTTTGGCTGCTACCTCAGCAGTTAAATCCTTAACTGGAACGACTACCAGGAATCTTGAGTAGTGATCAACGATGGTGAGAGCGTAGGTGTACCCGGTTCGACTTGGGGTAAGCTTCACGTGGTCGAGAGCAACTATTTCAAGAGGTTTGGTGGTAACAATTGGTTGCAACGGAGCTTTCTGAGTTAGATGGTCTTTTCTTCGAAGGTGACATGGTCCACAGTTTTTACACCATTTGTCAATGGAACCTCTCATACCGACCCAGTAGAACCGATCCTTCAGGAGTCTTTCCAGCTTCTTCCATCCAAAGTGTCCTGCATCGTCATGGTATGCTTCAAGGATCATCTGGACTTCAGTCTTGGGAACTACAATCTGCCAGATGAGTTCATGGGTTCTCGGATTGAGGTATCTTCTGCATAGTTTACCTTGGTAGACGAACAACCTTCCTTTCTCCTTCCACAGGCGTTTAGCAGTTGGTGAGGCATCAGAGTCCATATTGGCGTGTTCTTGAGTGATGAGATCCCTTACCAGGCTGACATCTGGGTCGTTGGCTTGAGCCTCCTTCCAGTCATGGTGAGGTAACGGGTTCACGGTCCTCTCTACACGTGTCTGGTTTCTCTGATGACATGTTGCTGTACCGGAACGGTGGAAAGCAGGTAGTTCAATCTCTTCTAGGTCATCTATGTCTTCTCCCTCTTCAGGAAGGTGGGGCATTCGGGACAGGGCATCAGCATTGCCGTTCTTGTGACCTGCCCGGTACTTTACAGTGAAGTCGTAGTTAGCGAGTCTTGCTACCCAACGCTGTTCTAGGGCTCCCAGCTTTGCAGTCTCTAAGTGTGTTAGAGGATTGTTGTCTGTGAAAGCTGTGAACGGGGCGGATGCCAGGTAATGCTTGAAACGCTCTGTGATCGCCCAGACCAGGGCCAGGAACTCCAGCTTGAAGGAGCTGTAGTTTTCCGGGTTCCTTTCGGTGGGACGAAGCTTTCTGCTGGCGTAGGCTATCACCTTCTCCTTGCCCTGCTGACGTTGAGATAGGACTGCTCCTAAACCTTCATTACTTGCGTCAGTGTACAACAGAAACGGTAGATTGTAGTCAGGGTAAGCCAGGATTTCTTCTCCAGTTAAAGCGTCTTTCAGCGTTTGGAATGATTTGTCCTGCTCTGGGCCCCAGTGGAACGGGGGTCCCCTGATCTTGCCGTTTTTGGATTGACCTACTAAGAGATCTTGCATAGGTGCGGCTATCTTGGTATAGCCCTTGATGAATCGTCGGTAGTACCCGACCAGTCCTAGGAATTGACGTACCTCCTTGTGGTTGATGGGTGCTGGCCAGTCCTTGATGACGGTTACTTTATCCGGATCCGGTGCTACGCCTTCGGCACTGACCACATGTCCTAGGTATTGGACCTTGGGTTTCAGCAGGTGGCACTTGGACGGTTTCAGTTTCATCCCGTACTTGGACAGTGACTCGAACACTTCACTCAGGTGTTGGAGGTGATCTTCATAGGTCTGAGAGTAGACAATGACATCATCAAGGTATAACAAGACAGTCTCAAAGTTCTTATGGCCCAAACAACACTCCATAAGTCTCTGAAATGTTCCTGGGGCATTGCACAAACCGAATGGCATACTGTTGAACTCGCATAAGCCCATGGGAGTAGTGAAGGCTGTCTTCTCACGATCCTCCTCTGCAACGGCAACCTGCCAGTACCCACTAGTAAGATCTAATGTGGAGAAGTAATTGGCAGATTTGAGTGCAGCTAGTGACTCTTCTATGCGTGGTAACGGGTATGCATCTTTGTGTGTGACTTTGTTGATTTGCCTATAATCTACACACATCCTCATACTACCATCTTTCTTTTTAACCAGGACTAGTGGTGCGGCCCAGGGACTACAGCTATCCCTTATGACTCCTGCATTCTTCATGTCCTGAAGCATCTCTTTTGCTTTCTGGTAGTGAGTGGGCGGTATAGGCCTGTACCTTTCTTTGATGGGTGCATGGTTGTTTGTGGGGATATGATGTTGTACCCCTTTAATCCTCCCAAAGTCAAGTGGGTGTTTGCTGAACACTTGCTCATACTCCCGAACTACCCGGTATACTCCATTTTTCTGGTGAGAGGGTGTATTGTCAGTTCCTACACTGAGGTCTTGACACCATTTCTCTAACTGATCTTTGGAGTGAGGGGGTTCATCAGTGACTATTTGGTTTGAGGATTTTACATCAATCACAGCATCATCTTTTACTTGGTACAATTTAGCAACAGTTGCATATCTAGGTAGTCTGACTTCGTCATCACCATAATTCAATATGCGTACGGGGACTCTCCCCTTTCTTACATCGACTAACCCTCTGGCTGTCAAGAGCGTAGGACTACTGTCGGACATTACAGGTTCTACTACAGCTTGGTAGTCCTGCCCTCTGAGGCCTATGGCTGCTCGACACCAGATCATCATTTCACTTCTGGGTGGTACCACAATTGGAATGGGATCTGTGACCCTTACTCTGCCAATCTCACCATTTGACAAGGTTACCTGTTGTTGATACACCAGAGCTCTGATCTGCTTTTGGATAGCCCTCTTTTCTCTGGGTTTACCGGCTTCAGCACTCTGTTGGAGCAAAAACAACACTTCATCGAGGCATTTGATCATGACATTGGTACCCAATATGACATATGGATCCTTGTGGTTAGGCTTATCCTGGACCACTAAGATACCCTGGTTTTTCAACTGCACCCTCCCCACCTTTACTGTAGCTTCCCACTGTCCCTCTATGGTAACCGGAATACCATTAGTGGCTTCAAGGTTCATCTCGGGATTTGGGGGTTCTAACTTAACATCTGGCCAGAACTGCTTGTAAAGGGTACTGGGGATGGATGTCACCTGGGATCCAGTGTCTATCAAGGCGGAGATCGCGATGCCATCGATGACGATTGGTAAGTATGGACAGTCTCCCACATACTTGTGTTCCCAGCTGGACGTAGGGCCTGCACAGTCTACTCCTGGGGTTGGCCCTTCTCGCCCAGGGGTCGCTCGTTTAAAGGACGGGATTGCACGTTGCGTCCTCCTAAGTCGTTCTGCTGACTGTTGCGGCGTCTGTCAGGACTGCGGCGGTCTGCAGGTTTTCCTCGCGACGGCTGTGTCTTTCTCCTCATCCACGGGACGTCGTCAGGACTGTCGGCGAGTAGAATCTTGTCCGATGGCCTTGCATCTGTCTTGGGTCTTCTCCCAGCTTGTAGCTTGGCCACGTCCTTCATCAGCTGCTCGACATTAGCACACAGTTGATCAAACCGGTCAGGTGTCACAGTCTGTGCACTGGACTGAATCGCAGGGATTGGAGATGTTGCTGCCGGCACAGAAGGGGTGTCAGCGTACTGCTGCTGCTGCGGTGAAGCGGGATCAGGTACTTCAGCGAGTCGCTGTCCCCAAACTGTTAAGTCTCTCAAGGTATCAAACTCTGCGCCTGGGTTTTGTATGGACCACCAGCTTGCTTGCTTCCTATCCTCAGATAGTTTAAGGCCCACAATAAATTGTCCAATTAACGCTTTGTTCTCATCTCGAGCACTGTCAGGGTCGACTTGTTTTAACAGTCTGTATGCTTCTTGCAAGCGCAGTGAATAATCAAGGACACTTTCTTGTGCCCCTTGGTTACAACGATAGAATGACAGTCTTAATCCAGCTTCGGTATGGCACTCAAAGACCCGGGTTAATCTAGCGAATATCTGTTCTACAGATTCCTGAACTTCTACAGGCCAGCTGCGGCTCTGCAGTTCGGCTGCACCGGTTAACTGTCCCATAATAACTGAAGCTCTTTGCTTACCGGTCATCGGGTATATGTCCAGGGCTTGGCATATCTTCCTCTGGAAGTTCTCCAAGGTGCTGGGCACACCGCTGTACTTGGGTAACCAGGTCGCACTAGGAACGTAGGGTAGAGACATCGGCATAATCGGAGCGGGTTGTGGTAGCATACCGCCGACTTGTTGCTGTCCATCAAGAGGTATGTTTTGAGGTACCGCTTGGTCTTGCGGGGGCACCGCGTGATCGGGAGCCGAGTTACTCATGGTCGCTCCCCCTTAGTTAAGCGTAGCCTTTTCCTCGGTTGCAAACGGAAGTGTCGGCCTCGCGGTGAGGAGTGAGGCACCACGGGAGTTTCCGGTTCCTGCTGCGTACAGGGAAGTCGTCAGAGCGTGGGGGTGGGGCCAATCTTCGCGCCCTCTGCACAGTCACGCCCCTTCTTTTCCCGCCTTTTCGCGCAGCAATGGCGGACCAAATGTACAGTTCGATATTTACAGTCAATACATAGCACACAATACCCGTGATAACGGGCCTGCTCGTATCCTGTTCGTGACGCCAAATTCTGACTCACCGTAGCCGGGGGTTACACGTAGCGGGCGTTGTTTCTCCTCCAGTCACGGAACCGCGCCTGCGGTGGTGTAGGCCCGGTGGTCCAGATCAATAGGGGAATGGCGGAACAGTGGGGTGATTTGTCTTCGTGACGCCACCTGCGGGTGTTCTGGTAACGGTACCAGCGCTGTTCGGGTCTCCGGGGGATGTTATACAGCGAGATGGAACGCTCCCCACAGGATGAGCGGGAATCCCCGGAGCCGGGAGCTGCGCAAGATGTTGTGAGGCAGCTGCGGGACGCTGCGCGCTGAATCCTGGAGTAATGCACAACCACACAAAGTCTCTTTTAGGTACCTTTACTGGTTGGTAGGCAGGTACACTCAGACCGGGATAGTGAAGTTGGCACTTATGGAGTTTCACAGCAAGCAGTGTTAGGCTTCCTTTCTCTACTTCTGGTGCTAAGGTCGGGTGGATGTGGAATCCAGCCGGACCGGGCAGGGTGTTCAATGGAACTTGCTTCACCTGGTTGTCAGCACTGAGGGCACTGTAAAAGGGTCTGAGCAGGATCAGTACTCTTCCCTGGGCTCTCGTGGGTAGGTGCATCAGGTGGAACAGGTGGCTAAACCTCCTGTTGGATGTGCTGGTTCTCTGTGAGGGCTTTGTAGCTTCCACAGCTTCGGTTCCAGTAACCGGATGGTTTGGAAAGAGTTGGATTAACTCTGTATTCCTGAGAGGTGATCTCCTTCTTCCTATTATCCCAATTGCAGGGATCTCCACTGGCTAACAGGCTAGCAGGGCCTAGTGTGTTCCTCATAGGGTGGAGGTTTCACACAGGCAGGCAGCTCTTGTAGCGTCTACCACACTCTGAAGTTTCTCCCTCCAAGACTCTATTTATAGGGGGAACTGGTTAGAAGTCACCAGTGTTAGCTCCCCCTAGAGGCTCGGGGTGAAACCAGGTGTTCTAAGTGTTGTTTGTGTTGTGGTTTTGCTGTGCTGTTACTTACTCCATTTGTACCTAAGGATTTCTGTGGTGCCCAACAGGTGCCAGGGTGCCACACTAGCGTGTGAAGCGGCCTTTAAAAATAGTAAGGACAGATTAGTCTTTGCCAAAAAAGCATCTAAAGAAGCCAGCTCAGTTCTGGAAAAGAATTCTTTGGATAAATTAAACTAAGATTAACATGTTCCAGAATGAGGGGAAGAAGAAAATAAGTAGACAGCTTGGAACGGCTCATGGGCCAAAATACAACATATCCTTTGTAAAACATGTTGAAGGCAGTGTGATGTCATGGACATGCATAGCTACCAATGGCACTGGGTCTTTAATATTAGTTGATGATGTGACTGAAGACAGAAGCATCCGGGTAAATTCTAAATTGTACAGGGCTATACTTTCTGCTCAAATTCAACCAGATGCAGCAAGGTTAATTTAATAGCGCTTTAATTTACAGATGGACAATGACCCAAAAGAAATCCAGGATTTTTTTTTAAGACAAAGGAGTGGAATATCCTGCAATGCCCGAGTCACTCACCAGATTACAACCCCCTTGAGCATGCATTCCACATGTATAAGACAAAACTTAACTCGGACACACTCTCCTAGTTACATGCGAGTCTCTCGGACAAGACTCGGAAGAGGCTGGATCAGTGATCCTGAACGGCCTCTCCCTCTCTGGACGGGGAGTGTGGAGATGCACAAAAACACAAGCAGCTGACAGTCCCGTTCACAGAGGGAGAAGCTGTTCAGGGTCACTGCTCCAGACACATCCGAGTCTTGTCCGATAGACTCGCATGTAACTAGGGCTAGGGTCACATTTCCGTTTTTTTTGTAAAATCCTGATCCGGTTTTGAGCTTTTAAAAAGCTCAAAACCGGACCAGGAAACGCTCCTGATAGGAGCCTATGCAAAACACCGGATGGCTTCACAAGCCATCCGGTGGCCGGATCCGGCACTGCTGCCTGCGTTTAAAATCATGCAGGCAGCAGTTTTCGCAGCGTTTGCCAGGACCGCACTGCGGTCACCGGATGGCTCAGGATGTGTAATCCTGAGCCATCCGGTAACTGCATAGGTTGCGGTTCCCGGCTATTGACGGACCCGCAACCGTAATAAAGAGTTAAATTGCTGACCTAAATGACTGTTAGAGGTCTGTAGGGGGGCTTAGACCCCCCTACAGACCGGCCGGGCCACTTCTATAGTGTTCTTCTACAATGTCTCAATGGGCCGCGGTTAGCCACGCCCCTTTAACGACGTGCCCACCCTCACAACACTGGATTACGGCCAGAGGGGGCGGGCATCAAGAAGGAGCGGGCGGAGGCTGCTGCACACAGCCCCGCCCATGGAATTGCCTTCACTCAGCCTCCGAAAACATGTAAATATATTCTTACATTACGATTGTGACATTTCTGGGTGTATATCACATAATTAAAGCATAATTGTAATACAGGGGTGTATGCACCCCTGTATAGTGATACGGGGGGGGGGGGCACCTTTGGTTTACATGCACGGGCTCCGAAGAGCCCGTGCCCATTGAGACATTGTAGAAGAACACTATAGAAGTGGCCGGCCGGATCAGGATTTTACAAAAAAAACGGAAATGTGACCCTAGCCCGTGTCCGAGCCCTAAAGCAGAAAGACCGACAAACAGCAACTAAAGTCACGTGCAGTAAATGCCTGGCAAAGCAACACACAGGAGGAAACACAGTGCTTGGTGTCTGCAAAAGATTTTCTATAAAGTATTAAAAATGTATATAATTTATGGTAAACTTAATTTGTCTAATTAATCTTGAATTTCTGAAATGGGGAGGCTTTGTAGAAATATTATTTAAGTTCCTAAACGTTTCAGAGGATTTTTTTTCTTCAACCTCATTTTTGTTCAATTACACTTCAATTGCATCTCAGTTGTTTCATTTTAAATAAAAAATATTGTCATGCAGAGCCCAAATCATGAAGATACGGTCACTGACCACATATTTCTGAACCCAACAGTATATCTGTTTTGCACACTTATACAAAGATAGCTGTCAATCACTGATAGGACCGCCCATCTAACCGAAAATCCTAGAGAGGTCAGTGGATTAAATGATTAAATCACCAGATATACTAAGGGCTGAGGAGTCATAGTTGTCCATAGTTGTGGAGTCGGAGTTTGAGTCGGTAGAAAATGGACTGACTCCAACTCCAAAAATATATAATAAATTGGTTATAGTAGTTCAATGCAGATTATGCTGACTATTATTATTGTGAATTATTATTATGTTCTATCTAAATAGCTTGATTATTGTATTATAATAATGAAGTTACCACTGTACTACAATAAATGTATCGCTTTAAAATGAGCCATGTATGAACGAGTCAGAGTTGTGAAGTCGGAGTCAGAGTTGAAGTCGGAGTCATTGGTTTGGCTTACCGACTCCACAGCCGTAGATATTGTGAATCTTTTCTAACAAAAGTTATATCAATCTGCTGATTATCTGCTGCTCTATTTCATAATGCGTGAAAAATGGACTGCATTTACATAGTACCAGGTTCAATGTAAGGGGAAAGCCATCTTCCCTTTGCTTATTTTAACAGCCTTTAGAAATATACTTTACATTACATAACTTGTTAACATGTATATTACTCACTAGTATTGCTATTTGGTAAGTTAATTATCGTGAGTACTGACCAATAAATCTTTTTCTTTTTATAGATTGCTTAGGCCGGCTTCACACTGCGGGTCTGATCCGATCCATGGCTGTCAGGGTGAACCTGCCGCACGCAGCTGCATATGCTGATAACTCAGGACCTCGGCTCGCAGGGATCTAGCCGCGGTCCTGAAACAACAGCAGCGTGCAGATGCAGGTGTCCGGTTCCCCGACCGGCCCCATAGGCTCCCATGTTAGGGAGCGATGGATTGCCCCGGATCCAGTAGGATCCGGAAGAAGGCTATTAGGGGAGCAAGCAACGTTTTTGTGTCCGTGAGAAAAATCTGAATTGTCCCAGATTCTCCCGGACAAATAGAAACCGGATGGCAGAGAGCTGCCATCCAGCTTCCATCCGGCCCCATAGGATACTATGGGGCCAAAATCCGGTCCAGGGCTGTCCGGTTTACACGGATAGCCGCGGATCTGATCAGACCTGCAGTGTGAAGCCGGCCTTAGACCAATCTAGATACACAGTACTGTGCAAAAGTTTAAGGCAGATGTGGAAAAATTTCTGCAAAGCTAAGAATGCTTAGAACTGTTAATAGTTTATTTTATCAATTAACACCTACAAAGAGAATGGTCAAAAGAAATCTAAGTAAAATCAAAATTTGGTGTGACAGTGGTGTCTTTAAACAATCATCAATTTTTCTAGGCAACTTGTACACAGTTTTTAAAGGAACATCAGAGAGGATGTTTCAAACATCTTGGAGAAATAACTACAGATCTTCTGTGGATGTAGGAGTTCAGAAATCCTTACGTGTCTTTATGTAATTCAACACACACACTTTATGATATTGAGATCAGGTCTCTGTGGGGAACATAGCATCACTTCCAGAACTCCTTGTTCTTCTTAATGCATATAGCCCTTAATAATAACATTGGTTGACGTTTTGCGATCATTGCCCTGCTGCAGAGTTGATTTGAAGCCAATCAAACTCTTCCCTGATGGTGGGTAATTATTTGCCTGTGTTTTTGAGCTTTGAAGACACATTAACCCCTTCACCCTCTCGGTGATTTTGGGTTTTTTTTGTTTACATTTTTCCTTCTCCATTTTTCTTCCAAGAGCCATAACTTTATTTTTTCAGATCAATATAAACATATGAGAGTTGTTTTTTGAGGGACGAGTTGTACTTTTGACTGACATCATTTTAGATTATAGTGGACTGGGCATCTGGAAAAAAATCCAAATGTGGTGAAAGTGCAAAAAAACTGCAATTAAATGATTTTTTTTTTCTTTTTTGTTCACTGTATGGTAAAACTGATGTGGCGATATGATGCCTTGGGTTGGTGTGAGTTTGTAGATACCAAACATGTATATTGTACTTTTATCTAAGTGGTGAAAAAAAAAATTCTGAAGTTTTTAAAGAAAAAGGATTGCACTTTAAAGGTACCGTAATGGGGCCATCACACGCGTCAATATCGCGTGCACGATCACGGCTGCACGTGACGTTGCAGCGATATTGATGCATGTGACATGCTCAATCAACCAGCGATAAATCGCTGGTTGATGGTTGCCAGGTTTTAGAACCTGTTCTAAAACCTGACGACGGTCGCCCGATGCACACACAGCATTGCTGCGTGTGACACCGGGAGATGCGATCAGCCAGCTCCCAGCGCCTCTCAGAAAGCGCTGGGAGCTAATATCCCGGGTAAACTGCAGGTGACTAGGCAGCGCGCGCTGTCTAGATACCCGATGTGTACCTTAGTTACCAGCCTTCTCCGCCCACTGGCTGGTAACTAAGGTACACATCGAGTATCTAGGCAGCGCGCGCTGCCTAGTTACCCACAGTTTACCCTGGATACCAGCCTGCAGACATCGTGGAATCGATATAGAAATCATTTCCACGATATCGCTGGTAAAATGATCGCTGGTGAGTCTGCCTGTGTGACAGCTCACCAGCGATCATCCGTCAATGTCGTCAGCGATCATCTCACTGATGACATTGATTCGTGTGACGGCTCCATAAAGGTACTGTTACACTCAGATATATTGCTTGCAACTCACTGGTTGCAGTGAAATCATGGCCACAAGGTTCCATTTGTACACGGCCGCAAATAGAACAATGTGTCCATGATTTCACTGCAACCAGTGAGTTGCAAGCAATATATCTCTGTGTGTAACGGTACCGTTACACGTCACGATATCGCAATGCAACATCGACAAAAAGTCACATGGTGTGGTTGTTGCAGTTGATATCGTTGGTGCATTGTGTGGTGTAAGAGGGCAATGCAACCAGAAAAAAATCGCAGCTGCGAAATTGCAAGAAGATTGTGCAAGCTCTTCAACGTACATTATTGCATATGCGATGTGGCATGATCGTGCTGTGTGACGGCGCAACTATGATCTTGTTTGCAACTTCCCCTGTTCACTACAATGTTAATGTTCGGTCCCTGGGTTGCTCATACCCAGCGCACAAAAGTTGCGTACAACATCCTAGTTGCCGATATCTCCCTGTGTAACATCTACTATGCGATCTTGGACACGTGCAAAAAACGTGCGCGCTCCCATGAAATTGTATGCAATATCGGAACGATATCGCGACATGTAACGGTACCCTAACGGTACTTTTAGAGCCATTTTCAATGACCCTTAGCGTTCTCATTTTTTGGGATCTGGGGCTGTGTGATGGCTTATTTTTTTAATCTTGAGCTGACATTTTTAATCATACTATTTTCGGGTAGATGTGCTGCTTGGATTTTTTCAGCGAAGAAAATACAGTTTTTTTTGTTATGCAATTTACAGATTTGATAAATTGATTATATATTTTTATGGGTACCATTACACGTCACAATATCGTTCCGATAATGCATACAATTTCACGGGAGCGATCACGATCTACCAGCTAACAATATCGTTCACTAAATTGAAGCGTGTAACGCACCCTTTAGCTTGTGATTTTTTTTCCTGATGAAAGGTTAATTCCCGAAACGGGTAGAAAATAAAAATCACATTCAATAAATCTCCGTGAGCTGAGATTTTTTCATCTAAGCAGGAGCATGGTCTGTAAACCCTTTTTTTTTTCATACTACCCTGTGTTGCTGAGAAATACAGGCAGATGTTTATCCATCATGCATTGACATCAACGATTTGCTCCAAGTTTATTCTGCAGCAGGACAATGATATCAAAAATAGAGCTAATGTCATTAAGAGCTATCTTTATTGTAAAGAAGAACAAGGAGTCCTGAAAGTGTTGATATGATCCACACAGAGGCCTGATTTTAACACCATCAAGTCTGTC
Organism: Allobates femoralis; assembly: GCA_033576535.1. NCBI lineage: Eukaryota > Metazoa > Chordata > Amphibia > Anura > Aromobatidae > Allobates > Allobates femoralis. The sequence goes on from JARQOC010000003.1 coordinate 431,362,181, forward strand.
TAGGAGTACATGAAGAAACAGTAGGATTTGCACACACCTACATCTATAGAAGATCTGTGGTTGGTTCTCCAAGATGTTTGAAATAACCTCCCTGCCAAGTTCCTGCGTAAAACATTTGCACTGTACTGTATGTAATCAATCTGTGTTTGCAACTCATATCAACTCTTTATCTTTATTTTGCCGAAAATTTTTCTAAATGTAGAAATATTTATTTTACAAAATATAAAGACTGGTTTAATCAAATCAAACAACATCAATGACATAAGCCATATTGAAATGACTGTTGTCAAACAATTTTGGTTTTGAGGACACATATAAAGGAAATTATTTTTAGTTACCCCAATTATTTTTACCTACCGTATGTATTTCAAAGAAAAATCTATTTACTCATTTCTGTTGCTGTACAGGTCTCAGTGGCTCTTTCTTCCAATGACTCTAAACCGGGTGATACAATTGATATTAAAGTAAAAGCTACCGGAGGAAGTTGCGTGTGTGTGTCCACAGTGGATAAAAGTCTGTACCTCTTGCGCAATGGTTTTCAAATAACTCCTGAACAGGTTAGTATGTATTAATAAACTTTTTATAAAGAAAACAGAAACATTCTAGTATGGTATGGGCTGGTTTTATGTTACGCCAGCAGCCATTCACAGATGTCCATTCTGTGTGACAGCATTTCTGATTGGCTGTTGGGTCTGTCACACATATAGAAGTGTAAAAATAAATAAATAATTTTAAATGATGTAACACTCCACAGTATTTTTGAATCTTAGTGCAGATAAAGCAGACAGCTACGGACTGCTACCCCCAGCTGCCTGACTTTACCTTTGCTGGAGATCAAATTACAGGCAAACCCAATATTTATTTTTTTATTTTTTAAATAAATAATTGAAAAAAATGCGTGGGCTCCCTCCGTATTTTGATCATCAGCCAGGTAAAACCAGGCAGCTGGGAGCAGGGATTCTCAGTATGGTAAGGCCAAGCATTCTGGGCCCCCCACACTGAAAACCACAGTCCACAGCAGCCACTGGAAATGGTGCATTCTTTTGTAGTGCCATTTCCTGGCACTTTACCTGGCTCTTCCAGTGGCCCTGGTGGTGGGAATCACGCTAGGTAAAGAAGCGCTCACTTTGCAACTGGCTCCGGTGTTGACTTCTGTGTGAAAAGTTATCCGAATTCATGTTCATCCGTGAAGTAGGATAACCCCAGTATCACCCGACATCCGACTGCCCCATTGCCACCTAAAAAACATGCGCAGTTCGCATGATGAAGGTGGAACTGTAGCTTTAACTATTCTGCGCAATGCACAGGACCAGAAATGATTGACTGCGTGTCATTCCCGGAAGAGAGACCCGAAATTCAAAGGCAGGCAGCACAAAAAAGATTTTTATTATCACACCCAACAGGGTGTGAAAAGAAAGGAGCAATGAGACACCAGGGAATAGTGGATTGCACACACGACGGGGAATGTCCCCAAGACAGGGGAAATTGTGAGTTATTAATATCGCTTATTAAACTTTTCTAATACCAATTTAGGTCAGACATGGATGGATAGGTACGTAGTAGCAAGCTGCAGGGACAGGTAGTGATAGGTTAGAAGCTCAAAACTACCTGACAGGTTCCCTTTAATCAGCGGGTCCACATGGTTACTACAGTCTGCTTCCGTCGTCAGTGACCCGCTGCCTCCGCACAGTCACAGATCCACACTGTATATCCAGACTATATGATGCACCCCCACTTTTCCCCAAATTTTTTGGGAAAAAGTGTGTTTTATAGTCCGAAAAATACAGTATATGAATTATTGAAACAAACCTACAAGAGGTTCAGTTAAGGGGCTTTATAAGTTGCCCAAAACTATACACAACCAGATATTCAACTGAAGTAAGTACTGTGCACTCAACACATTTTTGCTTGTTGTTCCAGCTTCGTAAAACATTAATAAAATATTAATAAAATTAAATTAATAAAATACTTCCCTAATGGTCCCTTTACACGCGGCAACAGGAAGGTAGAAACAGGCAGGCATTGGACACAATTGTGCCTGTTGACTTGCAAAGACAACGATGTGGCGGCGTGTAAATCAGGACTTTCCTTCCTGTGTCTACCCTGAAGGAAGGAAAGTCCTGAATTACACACCGCCACATCGCGGTCTTTTCAAGGCAACAGGCACAATTGAGTCCGATGCCTGCCGGTTTCTACCTTCCTGTGGCCGAGTGTAAAGGGACCATTATGGTACATTTACACGCGGCCACAGGAAGGTAGGAACAGGCAGGCATCGGACACAAATTGTGCCTGTTGCCTTGAAAAGACCACGATCTGGCTGCGGCGGCGGCTTGACCGATAATGAATTGATCGCGTAAACAACCGACACATTATCACAATGAAAACACACTTTTCTGTCAGAAAACTCTTGCCCCCATAATTCCACCGCGACCACAATGGGAAACAGTTCCAGCAGCGCCAAATTATGCACCTGGCCCTGCTCGTTCCAAAACGCGGGCCACTACCCCGCGTACCAATGACCCTTAAAAATGGCACCAAATCCGAGCGAACCTGCCGCGTCCGTGTACAACTGTAACACACTATTAGTCACTACTCGCTGAGGCCATAATGTGCGCCCATTGTACTCCTGCAGAAAAACATCCCAAACTCGCAAATCCTCCCTAATTCCTTTGGTAATGCGCACAAAATGCGCTCGGCATGATTTGCCCGCCATAGCTACCGACAGGCGTCTAGCAAAAACCCTGCCCATCAGCAAAATTCTGTATGCAAAATTAAGCTTTCCCAGCAATGATTAACCTCCTTGAGCCGCACCTTCCGTGCCCCGCACATCGCTGCCACCGATCGCCTCAAATCCTTACGTTTGTTCCCTGGAAGCCAGCATTCCCCGGCCACAGAATCAATTTCAATTCCCAGGAAACACAACACCGTAACCGGACCTTCCGTTTTGCCTTCCGCCAACAGGATACCAAACCAACCTGCAACCTTCTGCAACGTGAACAATAATCCAGCACAAACCGAGGAACCGGCCGGCCCCACACAGAAAAAATCGTCCAAGTAATGAATAAGAGACTCCATACCCGACACGTCTCTCACCACCCATTCCACAAACGAACTAAAAGCTTCAAAGTAAGAACAAGAGATCAAACATCCCATCGGCAAACAACGATCAACATAAAAACTCCCCTCCCACATGCAACCCAATAAATGTTGGCTCTCCGGGTGCTCCGGCAACAAACGAAATGCCGATTCCACATCCGACTTTGCCATCAATGCCCCCGGACCCGCCGATCTTACCATTTCAACCGCCCTATCAAACGACGCATAACAAACTGCCGTCAACCATCATTTACTGACGCCCCCTCCGGGATAGACAGATGGTGGATCAACCTAAATTTGTTCGGCTCCTTCTTCGGAACCACCCCCAATGGAGACACCCTCAGGTTCGCGCATGGCGGGTCCTGAAATGGACCCACCATACGTCCCAACTCCACCTCCTTCCTCAATTTAGATCCAACCACCCCTGAATGGGCCGCGGCCGGCCTCAAATTCTTTGGACAAAACACACCCCCCACCGTATCCGACGGAATCCGAAAACCAAACAAAAACCCAGAAAGCAACAACTTGGCGGCCTCGACATCAGGATATCTACATAGAAACGGCGCCATCGCTTCGACTCTCACCGGAGTCCTCCATTTTTCCAGCCGTATCCCCGCCTTTTCCTCTGCCTTTTTTAAAGCATCTGGCAAAATTATGGCCGCCTCCACACCCCGAGCATTCATGCTTAAATCTGCATGATGCCCCAAACTTACACTGTCCCTCATTGAACTGCCAACAGAAACCCTTGCGGAATGTGGCCAGGTCACCCGCCCCTGATCCCGACACCTCGGCCCCCCCACGAAAGGGCTGAGCCAGAGCGGTCATTAGATGCAACCACAAGGAAATATCCTTGTGGTCCCACCTCAAAGTCGGACGCAAAGCTTTGCGCTGCCTAAATTGCTCGTCATAACGTAACCAAGACAAGCCCCTATACACCCTGTTAGCCTCCCCAATAGCGTCCATGTAACCAAACAGGGTGGAACAATGTTCTGGCTCCTTTTCCCCCACTACACTCGCCAAAATAGCGAAGGCTTGCAACCAATTAGCAAACGTTCGCGAAATATGCTGATAAACGCCGCTTCTCCTCCTCCTCCTTTTCTTTCTTGGAGTCGCTAGGCTTGACTTTATCCAAGTTAAATTTTTCGAGGGGAAGCAGTGAAAAAATTTCGACATACTCCCCTTTCCATACTTTTTCCCTCACCTCTTTCTTAAGGTGAGCCCCCAACGGGCTCTCAAAACAAACGTATACCTCACTCCTAGCGTTATCATCCAACCTCACTACTTCATCCTCCTTCTCCTTTTCCACCCCAGACGCATCGACTGCCGCATCCGGCACCGTCGCTGCAGTACCCGCATCACCATCCCCCGGCTGCACCGCAACCGCAACGCCACTACTCACCGGGGCCGTGACCGGACCCACCCAGTCTCCGACTGGAGATCCTGGCAGGCTGCCCCCTCCTCCGCCGGACAGTAAACTCTGCAACAAACTCAACAACTGACCCACTACATCCCCCCCGAAGGACACATCCGGCAATGTCGCCCCTGACACCATCCTTACACTCCCACCTAAACCTGGCATACAATTATTGACAACAGAATTATTCTCACCAGGCTGCCTCGGTGCAGCCACAACGGAGTCCTCTGGCGTCCGTCCCGGCGAAGACGATCTATCTGACAGTTCTCCGTCCTCCTCGCTCTCGTCGTCTGTGCCAACCAGGGATGCCGAGCCCAGCCCACCACTGCTGCCACCCCTAGCCTCCGTGGCGGCCGCGGCCCCCCTGGCTGGGCGTTGTTTCTTGGAGGACCGTCCTCGTGTCCTCCATGTCCTGCTGCTCACCGACTGCCCCCGTGGCTCTTCTGACCGGAGCCCTCACGTGAGACCCCAGTCTCAAACCCACCCTGCCGACTGCAGGAGGGCTGCACCATAGCCGGGCAACGCTGAGAGCTCCCCCCTAGGCCATTAGGAGGGTCCGTTACTGATTCCCTGGGCCTTGCAATCTGATGCAGTGCCCCGCTGGGTGCCACTCCCGACATACCTGGGAGCCACCGTTGCCGCTGCTGGCCGGCCCCTCCTGCCTCCCGGGGTCCCCAGGCTCTGCCTCACCTCATTGGACACCGGCCGTGACCGCCGGTTGTGCCCAGGTGCAGAGTGCCCTCCCGTCGTTGTAGGCCCCTCCTGTACAGAAGGCCGCTTCTGTCCCCGACGAGTGCGGGGTGTTTGATCTGCTCCCTGCGGCCGCTCGGCGCTCTCCCTCCTCTGCCCGGGAGCTGCCGCCATGCTACGTGTCCCGGACCGCGGACCGGAAGTAAGCCGCCGGCTGGCCCCGCCCACTTCCGTAGCATCGCGGCCCCATTGCGGATTCCTCGCGTCGGCCGGCGTGAGCCCGTGGGTAGATGGGCACTCACACCAATTCTCCAATCCCCTACCTTTCCGTATTAACTCCCTACCTCCCCGAAAGTCATGGGGCCAGTACATCTTAGGGGTTCCCTGGCCCTTCTTTACATAGTATATGGCTAGGGTCACATTGGCGTTTTTTGTTTTAAATCCTGATCCGGTTTTGAGCTTTAAAAAAGCTCAAAACCGGACCAGGAAACGCTCCTGATGGAAGCCGATGCAAAACACCGGATGGCTTCACAAGCCATCCGGTGGCCGGATCCGGCACTGCTGCCTGCGTTTAAAATCATGCAGGCAGCAGTTTTCGCAGCGTTTCTGGGACCGCACTGCGGTCACCGGATGGCTCAGGATGTGTAATCCTGAGCCATCCGGTAACTGCAGAGTGTGCGGATCCCGGCTATTGACGGGACCCGCAACCGTAATAAAGAGTGAAATTGCTGACCTAAATGACTGATAGAGGTCTGTAGGGGGCTTAGACCCCCCTACAGACCGGGCTCCCACTTCCATAGTATTCTTCACCAATTCGCACCGGGCACGGGCTCCTCGGAGCTGCGTGCATGTCAACCAAGGTGCCCCCCCCCCCCCATCACTATACAGGGGTGCATAGACCCCTCTAATACAATTATGCTTACATTGATGTGTTTTACACAAAGAATAATCACAATTGCATTGTTAATTATATATTTACATGTGTCCGGAGCCAGAGTCCAGTGATTTCCAGGGGCGGGGCTGTGTGCAGCAGCCTCCGCCCGCTCCTTCTTGATGGCCGCCCCCTCTGGCCGTAATCCAGTCTTGTGAGGGCGGGCACGTCGTTAAAGGGGCGTGGCTAACTATGTGCCGCGGTTAGCCACGCCCCTTTAACGACGAGGCCGCCCTCACAAGACTGGATTACGGCCAGAGGGGGCGGCCATCAAGAAGGAGCGGGCGGAGGCTGCTGCACACAGCCCCGCCCATGGAAATCACTGGACTCTGGCTCCGGACACATGTAAATATATAATTAACAATGCAATTGTGATTATTCTTTGTGTAAAACACATCAATGTAAGCATAATTGTATTAGAGGGGTCTATGCACCCCTGTATAGTGATGGGGGGGGGGGGGGCACCTTGGTTGACATGCACGCAGCTCCGAGGAGCCCGTGCCCGGTGCGAAATTGGTGAAGAATACTATGGAAGTGGGAGCCCGGTCTGTAGGGGGGTCTAAGCCCCCTACAGACCTCTATCAGTCATTTAGGTCAGCAATTTCACTCTTTATTACGGTTGCGGGTCCCGTCAATAGCCGGGATCCGCACACTCTGCAGTTACCGGATGGCTCAGGATTACACATCCTGAGCCATCCGGTGACCGCAGTGCGGTATTCTGCACACAGTTTTCAAAAAAACTGTGTGCGACCGGCATTGCGTTCACCGCATCCGGATCCGGATGCGGTGAATGCAATCTAGGTTTTCAATGTGACCCTACCCTATAGCAGGGACACATATATAAGATTATCTCAGCACAGGAGATGTGGTACGATCAGACAATGTCCCTGGACAGTCAGACACAGCCATTGCACAGTACATAGTAGTAACACATATATAAGATTATCTCAGCACAGGAGCTGTGGTATGATCAGACAATGTCCCTGGACAGTCAGACACAGCCATTTCACAGTACATAGCAGGGAAACATATATAAGATTATCTCAGCACAGGAGATGTGGTATGATCAGACCATGTCCATGTACAGTCAGACACATTCATTACACAGTACATAGCAGGGACACATATATAAGATTATCTTAGCACAGCAGATGTGGTATGATCAGACCATGTCGCTGTACAGTCACATGGCCATTACACAGTACATAGCAGGAACACATATATAAAGGCCGCATTACACGTAGCGATATTGTTAACGATATTGCCGCAACGTCACAGGTTTTGTGACATTGCAACAACCTTGCCAACGATATCGCTGCGTGTGACACGCACCAGCGATCGGCCCCCCGCTGGGAGATTGCTGATCGTTAATGAATGGCCTAGACCATTTTTCGATCGGCGATCTCTTGCTGGCCAGGCTGCATCGCTGTGTGTGACAGGGGCAGCGACCAGCGATCCCCAGTCTAAGCCCGAGACTTTGAATGATCCCAACGACCATCGGGTGTCGGCACATCGCTAGGTGATCGCTGGTAAGTCTGCCTGTCTGGCGTCTCACCAGTGACCACATAGCGATGTTCCAGCAATCTCGGCCAGGTTGGATCGTTGGTGGGATCGCTGGAACATCGCTATGTGTAATGTGGCTTTAAGATTATCTCAGTACAGCAACATTTTTTAAACACATCCCATTGTGGAAATTATTATTCCAAGGTCTATTAATTAAAATTAACTTTGTTCATGGAAAATTCCCTTTACATTTCTCTCTTTTTAAAATTGAATCATTTTGCTTTCTCAGCCAGTTTAATTGTAATATTCATTGTCTGTGGCAGATCCTTTTTGTCGCAAACAATAATTTATATTAATCATTCCAAATTATAAACATGATGCTAGAGAGCCACAGATGCAGCTCTAGGGGTTAGATAGAGAGACAGAAAAGGATGTGCTCTCTGACCTGTGCAGCAGCATCCATATCACTAACTCGTGGCTGGCAATAGGCTTCTATCATCTACATCAGGGGTCTCAAACACGCGGGACGCATGCGGCCCCTGGGGCTTCACTGTGCGGCCCGCGGAACCATAGCCAAACACGCCGGTGGTACAATGCAGGAGGGAGTCGCGCTCCCCACTGTGCTATATTTTCCGGCCATGACACTGACAAGGCACTCCTCACTCAGTAACATCAATGAAAACTGCCAGCCAATGAGAGGGCCGCAGATGACGTCATACATCGACGGCAGCTGCGGGCCACTCATTGGCTGATGGATTGCATTGATGTCACTGAGCCGGCAGAGCCTTGTCAGTGCCGCGGCCCGAAAATATAGCACAACGGGGAGCGCGGCTCCCTCCTGCACTGTACTGATGGTTAAAGGTTTGAGAAGATTGTGTGAGACAGTATGTGAGTGTCAGAGTGTGTGTGTGTGTGTGTGTGTGTATGTGAGAATGAGTGTGTGAGAATGTGAGTTAGTGTGAGTCTGTGTGACAGAATGTATGTGAGTGTGCATGTGTGTGAGAGTGAGTTTGAGAGTGTGTATGTGAGAACGTAAGTGTGTGAAAGTGAGAGTGAGTGTGTGAATGTGAGAGTGAGTGTGTGAATGTGAGAGTGAGTGTGTGAAAGTGAGAGTGAGTGTGTGAATGTGAGAGTGAGTGTGTGAGAGAATGTATGTAAGTGAGAATGTGTTTGTGTGTATGTGAGAGTGTGTGTGTATGTGAGAATGTGTGTATGTGAGAGTGTGTGTGTGTGTGTATATTTGAGAATGTGTGTATGTGAGAGTGTGTTTGTGTATTTGAGTATGTTTGTATATATGAGAATGTGTGTATGTGAGTGTGTTTGTGTGTGTGTGTGTATGTGAGAATGTGATCGGACGTGTCTGCAGAGGTGAGTATGTTTTGGTTTTTGTTTTACTGATGACATATCAGCTGATTATTTACCTGCAAACAATCAGCTGATCTGTCATCTCATTCAAGTCCTTGAACCAGATATTGATCATCTGATTGGTTTGCCAGCCGGCAAACCGATCTGATGATATTGAATCTGGATTGGACGTCGCAGGACCCTCGACCCTGGACTACGTTGGAGGGGGTTCTTTTTAATAAAGATGGAGTCGCTAATTGTGGTATGTTTTATTTCTAATAAAAATCTTTTTCCCTGTGTTGTGTTTTTTTATATGATTACTAGAAATTCATGGTGGTCGTGTCTAATATTGGCGTGACCCCATGAATTTCGGGCTTAGGGCCAGCTCATAATATAAAGCTGGTCATAACCCCTTTATTACCGAGTGAGCCACCACCCCTGGGTCCTGGGTGAGCCGGATACAGCGCCGGAAGATGGCGCTTCTATGAACGCGCCATTTTCTGGGGCGGTTGCGGACTGCAATTCGCAGCATTGGGCCAAGAAAGTTGGGGCCACACTGCGCTGCAGATTCCAGGCCCTAGCTGCCTAGTTGTACCTGGTTGGAAACAAAAATACGGCGAAGCCCAATGTTGTTTTTTTTTTCATTATTTCATGAATTTCATGAAATAATTAGAAAAAAGGGCTTCCCTATATTTTTGGTTCTCAGCCAGGTAGAACTGGGCAGCTGGGGTTTGGGGGCAGCCCGTACCTGCTAGCTGTTCCTGGCTGGACACAAAAATAGGGTGAAGCCCACGTCGATTTTTTTTTTTTAAACATTAAAAATAAAAAAATTATATAAAATGTAAGACCCCAAACACATAAAATGTGTGTTAAAAAATGTGTGGGATTCACCCTATTTTTGTGTCCAGCCAGGTACAGCTGAGGGCTGGAATCTGCAGCGCAGGGTGGCCCAAGCTTTTAGTCCCTCCCCCCGCTGCAAATTGCCATCCGCATAGAAGCGCCATCTTCTGGCACTGTATCTGGCTCATCCAGGGCCCTGGTGTGGTGGCTCACTGGGTAATAATGGGGTTAGGGCCAGCTTTGTATCATCAGCTGGCCCTAAGCTCGAAATTCATGGGGTCATGCCAATATTAGACATGACCACCATGAATTTCTAGTAATATATAAAAAAAAAACACAACACAGAAAAAGATTTGTATTAGAAACATGATAGAACACAATTAGCGACTCCATCTTTATTAAAGAAATCCAGATCCAATATCATCAGATCAGTTTGCCGGCTGGCAAACCGATCAGATGATCAATATCTGGTTCAAGGACTTGAATGAGATAACAGATCAGCTGATTGTTTGCAGGTAAATAATCATCTGATGTGTCATCAGTAAAATAAAAAAACATACCTCTGCAGACATGTCCAATCAGCTGCAGCACCTCCTGGTAATCAGCTGATGCTGCCTCCCGATGTGTGTCTGTGTTTGTGTGTGTGTCAGAATGTGAGTGTGAGTGTGTGGGAGAATGTGTGTAAGAGAGAATGTGTGTGTGGTGTGTGTATGTGTGTATGTGTGTGTGTGTGTGTGTGTGTGTGTGCGTGTATGTAAAAAGGTGGTAGACCAGGTTGGGGACATCAGTACAAAAGGGGACCAGCATGGGGCACATTACTATATCATGGGGGCCAGGGTGTGGACATTACTATAAAAGAGGTCCAGGATGGGGACATTACTACAAAAGGGGATCAGAATTGGGGGCGTCACTACAAAAGGGGTCCAGGATGGGAGACATCACTACAAAAGGGGACCAGGATGGGGATATCAATACAAGAGGGGATCAGGATGGGGGACGTTATTACAAAAGGGGATCAGGATGTGGGACATTACTACAAAAAGGATCAGTTCTGGGACATTACTATAAAAGGGGAATCAGGATGGGGACATCACTACAAAAGAGGACCTGGATGGGGGACGTTACTACAAAAAGGGATCAGTATAGGTGACATTACTACAATATGATGATCAGGATGGGGGCATTACTACTAGATGGGGATCAGGATGGGGACATTACTACAAGAAGGGGACCTGGATGAGGAACATTATTACAAGAAGAGGGCCAAGAAAGGGGACATTTCTACAAAAGGGGATCAGGATGGGGCATTACTACAAAAAAAGGACCAGGATGAAGGCATTATTACAACAAGGGAACGTGTCGGAAGGTGGGCTATTGCAGCCTTTTTGTTTTAAAATATTTTTAAACTTTTTGTTGTTTGCTGATTTTGATTTTTAATAAAGCTATATTTATTTTGTGATCACGGTTCCATTGCATACTTTATTTCTTTTTCCACTTATTCTAAACTTCCATCAACAGAAACAGGAGGAGACAAGGATGAGGAGACAACATTGAAGGGATAAATTCTTTTAACAGAGATCTGAGGAAAACATAATGGAGACTGAGGGCCGCTATACACACACCAACTTCTGTGACCAACTTCTGAACAGATCTCTGGTTGCAGTGAAATCATGGACACATTGTTCCATTTTGTGGCTGTGTACAAATGTAACAATGTGTCCATGATTTCACTGCAACCAGAGATCTGTTCAGAAGTTGGACACAGAAGTCGGTGTGTGTAAAGCGGCCCTAAGAGGCTAAGGAAGTTTTAATCTAAAGGCAACCTTATTGACTCCCTCCAGTATCTTGTATGGGCCAGTAAAATAAAGATCAAACGTCATTGATGTGTGATCTTATTTAAATTCAGTTTAATATTTTTGAAAGGTAACTATACCTTATCTCCTACTTTAAAAATGGGGCCCGCTGAACACTTCCTATCGGCCTTTCATATTTGATGAAGTTGAGCCACCCCAATATTCTTTTGAACCTCCCCTCAGACATAAACAAGTTTCTGCATGGCCACCTCTATTGTAGAACACCCAGAACCCATCTTAGAAAATTCACCAAAATGATGATTAGTACCATAGTTACAAAAAAAGGTGAGGTTCCAGTTTACTAATTGACCACACTGTGAAAGAGGAACTCAGCAAGAGGTAAAAATGAGGACCAGGCCTATTGCTGAGCCACAACGATACATCTTAAAATTTGCTCCAACTCCTGATTTGTCTCTGCCTGACCAATGGTTTCAGGGTGGTAAGCATAAGAAAATGACAAATCAATCCCCAATTTCATATAAAATGCTGTCAAGAATTTGGAGAAAAATAATCCATCTTCTATAATATACAATGTCCAGAGTGGTTCCATTAAATCTCACCATAAGGATAGCACAGTCATAAGGACAATGTTGAGGTACTAACTATTATTATTATTTATTAAAGTACCATTTATTCCGTGGTGCTTTACATGTGAAAAGGGGCATACATGTTACGTATTGACTGCATTGCTATATGGAAGTGCTGCTGCTGTGGTTTAAATGAAGCCTTTATGTTTTCTGCTCTGTGTGGAGAGAGGAACCTAATGAGTGGGAGCTGAGAGTGCAAGTGTGGGTGATGAATATGACTCATGCTTAGGTGAGCTAAGGGTCGTGCCTGGGCTGGTTGCTCCCAACCCCTCGGCCATAAGTGGGTCAGCTCACATCACCTGCTGTCGCTCATTCAGTTCATTTCTGGACTGTGACTTGTGAGCAGACGCTGATCTGAAGCTGCTGTTTCTTTCTCCATTGGAAGCTGCTGGATTCTGTGGTCCATGGGTGGATGTAGGGGCTTATGCCTAGGGCTTCTCAGGAGTTTTAGGGTCTTAGGCTGGCGGCTCAGACCTCCTCACCTTCAGAGGTACCTCCGAGTACAGGGTTAGTCAGGGACCCCAGTATCAGGGCCAGAGCAGGCTCCCCTGACTCCCTATGCCCAACTTCATCCTACTTCTGGGTACCCCGGCTTCCCCAGTGTGACAATACATAGACAAGTACAATAATTATAGCAATACAAGGCACATCTAGGTACAGAAGGAGAGAGGACTAGCTGTGCCTCTTTATCTGAGGACACATCTCTAAAGTCCTTTAGTACCCCGGCAGACCCTCCAGACTAGCAAAGAAAACCTGTACACAACTAAGACATCTCATCCCAATTGGGAATCCGCTATCCTTCTGACACTAATTAATGACAGTATTGTGGATACTCATCCACGTAATTTCCAAAACCACGCCAGCAGGTATGTTATCCAAAACATAACAGGAGATGGACTTACAGTGAAGTCTCCTCACTTTAAGTGTGAATTGAAATGTTACCAGCTGGACAAGGTTCTGCAGTAACAATGTGCTGTTAATGGCAACAATTTAAATGGGTTCTTCCAACCTAACTGTCCCTAATTCTAGCCTCAGAACCAGTTTTGAATCAATGAAGTTACCTGCAGACCCACAGTCAATAAAACCAGATAATGACTGATTTTGAAAATTTAGTTCTACGTTCAGCAGTACTTTATCTGAAGAGTAAAAAGGTACCTAGAAGTTTGGGTGACCTCTTTGACAGTCACACAGGGTTAGCGTATCCTGCCAGCTCGCCTGGTTAAGGGCATGCCGAGCAATCCTTAAGGAATTGTCCACTGCCACAATAGGAGACAGAGTCCAAGATCTCAATGAAAACTCTTGTTAACGGCTCTAGAGCTGCCTGATATGACCTCCATTACTTCCGCCTCAGGTAAGTGGACAGACTCTGGAAGAATGACCGAAACCTTCTGTCATATATCGCATCTCTCCCGAATTCTTCAATCCCTTTGAATGATCTGAATCATGGCCTCCCCCAAAAAACAAGGTGGAGTATTCAGAGCCAGAGTGTCCTCAAGAGTATCAGAAAGGCCTCTGTGGAACTGGCACCTGAGAGCTGTATAATTCCACAGACCCTCAGAGGACCAGAGTTAGAGCTTGAAACTATAGTCCTCAGTAGTGTGACCCCCTTTATGTTAGGTTCATGTTCTTTACCTCTGCGATATAGACTTTGTCAGGTTCATTGTAGATCATATTTAAGACCATTTTGGGCTACTGGAGACAAGGAAAATGCCCACGTCTGAGGGACCCACATCAGAGACATGATTATTCCCTGAAGACTGAGGTTGCAAGTTAAAAATAATCCACAGCTCTCTCTGACTATTCTAAATTGATATTTTCTCCCCTGAAAATTTATCAGGAAGTGATACTACTGGTTTGGGAAAGACCAATTGCATGTCAGAAAGTGCCAAAGTCATAACTACTTTTGATAGTAGAGAACTTTGGGAACTACCCATGATACTAGAAAACTGACCCTGCAGCTGGGAATGTGACGATTCTTGATTCTGGTGTTTCTTAGCCATATCCTGAACTCTGTCAGATTTGCCACCTGATCACAGATTATACAAACTGGATCCATTGGTGGGCCAGTCTTAATGTGATGCTAGTCACTACCCATGAACAAGCTGTGAGGCAGGGTAGTCAAGCATTTTGGGATCAGATACCAAGAAAGCACATTGTGAACTAATGGGAAAGACAAAGGAGTAGTTAGGTCACGATCCTGGCTCAGAATACCAGGATGATAGCCGATCAAAGCAAAGGGGCAAGGCAAATGGATGGTCAGAAGAGGTCCAAGGTCTGGCAGCAAAAGGTACAGGTAAACAAGACCAACATGCACAAACAACTAAATGCTACGACTGGCAATGATCTTGAACTGACTGCTCAGTCAAGTAGCTGGGCAATCACTGAGAACAGGAAACATATGAATATGGCCAGCAACCTTCCAGTCTCAGATTGGACAACTGAGCTGTCAGTCAACATGCCAACAGCTCAGCATGATCCCTACACTAGTTTAGATGACTGCACTTTCACTCACCAAACTGACTGCGCAGTTCAGCCTTGATTCCTTAGAAATCAAAACTGTCTCTCACTGTGTCCAAGATTAATTGAGCGGAAAAAATAGGACAGCCACATTCTGCTTATTATAATTCAGGAATCTACAAGAGATAGCTGCAACAGTCATTGGAAATTCAGAATGCACATGGAAAGCTATAATACAAATTAATCTACATTTTATAATTTGGCTTCTACAGATATTTCAGGAACTAGCAACCTTTGATGTCTCTGATGCTCTTGGGACAGGGAAGGAAGAAGGACATTTTTGGTGGCCTGGCATGGGTTCCCAGAGGAGGCGGCGTTCATCAGTTTTTCCATGGCACTGGGATATCACTAAAGATGCCCGGTTTGCTTTTACAGTAAGTAGGTAATCTTTAAATTAAGAGATTTCTGAATGGCTGGCTACAGTTATGTTGTCCACATCTCAGAAAATCCCTTTCCTTTTGCAATCACCATATTTTTCACTGTTAAAATAACAATGGTTATACTCATCTCTGGTGCGGTGCTGTTTCAGTGCTGTAGGCACTGTCTGTCCTGTGGCTCACATCATATTGTTACATAATGCAAGCCCTGTGCCCAATAAGTTCTAGCTTCAGTCTCCCCACGTTCAGAGGAATCGAACGTCAAAAGGAAGTCACTTGCTAGTGATGTTTGATATGTTGGAAGGCATGGACAGAGAAGCCAGTGCTGATTAGACACAGGTCTGACGTGATGTTGAGCGAGTGCTGACGCCACTGGAATGACGCCAGCACTAGAAGTGAGTAAAAACGTTATCATTTTAATGCCGGCAAGCAAATGATTGGACAACCCCTTTAAAAACAATTATTCAAGAAAAATCACTAGACAAATTATTCTGTATCTGTGATTTTTATTCCAGTAACTTACATTGCACCTATTCTGAATTTTTATCTTACTGAGATATAACTTATATGTATCTTAACAAAATAACAGTTCTGGAATATCATATTTGCCAACAATCCTAATTTTGCCAGGACAGTCCACAAACTGGACAGAAAAAAGGGATAGGGGTTAGCCTTAGCATCATTGGTTGTGGTAATGAGGCTTAAATAACCTGAATTTTTGTTGTCGTAGTTGATGAGGGTTTCTGCCCTTGTAGAGAACAAGATTTAGCAACTGAGTGGTCTATAATGTCACATGATAATAACAGGTTTTACTGGATCTTGCAGAATGAGACTCTAGAATAGTGAGATATAATTTAACTGAATGTTCTCAAGGGATTAATATTGCTTAAACTACCAAAATCAGTGACAGTTATGCTTTAATAGTGCAAGTACATAGAATTGGATTTTGAGAAGAAACATCTAATTAATGCACATTGAAAAGCATACATTTTAAAGACGATATACAGTATATTTATTTTACAATGTGCTAAAAAACTAACAGGCAGGTAGTTGCTAACTACCTGTCTGTTGTGCCTGGCACATTTTTCTGTCGGCCTGGAGTGGTCATAGATCTTTCCTACCAGTGGTTCAGCAGTGGTTACCTCTGATACCACATCTACTTTGAAGATGGAAGGGGGTAGGGGGGCTGCTGACATCATGCTGATTGAAAGCCAGCTTCCTTGTGCCTAACTGTGTTTAGTTGGCTGTTAATCAGCATGACACCGGCAGTCCAGGTCAACAGAGCAGCCCGGATGAAGTAGAACTGCTCTATTGACTTGGAGCAGCTGAATCACCGGCATGAGCTGTCAATCAGCTCTGAATACATCAAGCAGGTAGTTACCTCTGCTAGAAACTAACTGCCTGTCAAGGCCACTTCACACACACAGATATCTGAGTCCAATATCTGAACAGATCTCTGGTTGCAGTGAAATCATGGATACATTGCTCCATTTTGTGGCTGTGCACAACACGGAGCAATGTGTCCATGATTTCACTGCAACCAGAGATCTGTTCAGATATTGGACTCAGATATGTGTGTGTGTGAAGTGGCCTTTAGTTTTTAGAAAAAAAAGCAATGTCATGGTCACTCTCCACTATTGGGCAAAAATCCTTATTGGAAAATGGATATACAGTGTAAAGGCAAACATTGATTTATTCACCAATTATAGGATTTAAATGAGATCCCTGATACATAAACCTAAATGCTTTTCATGACATTATCAGAATGAGAAGTATACATAAACATAGAACATTCATATCCATAGTTGTTGCTATAAACTTATTTCTAATATCTGCCTTTTTAGGACAGTTGCTTTTTTTTTTTTTATTTAAATCTTTCAAACATGTTTCAAAAGTTGTTAAATATCCTGATCTTTGTAATATCATACTCATTTCCTGTTTGTTACATTACAGGAGACAGGACTGGTTGTAATGACCGACATTGTCAGTCTAAATCACCGGCAGAGTGATGGCATGTACACAGATGAAGCAGTTCCAGCTTTCCAGCCACACACAGGGACATTGATTGCTTCTTCTCATACCAGAATTGCTCCTCGGTTAGTTCATGCAAAATTGAGACAAATGTTTATAAACCTAAATTTTATTCAGTATGATAAAAGTATGGGTGCAACAGAGCTTACATTCCTCCTGACCTATCCTAACTTTCTTTACCTTAAATAAATTGAGAGAGCAGAGCATTGTGGTTGTAACAGGCTGGTACTTTATTAAGATTTAATCATAAATCCATTTGTTATTTTTAATCATCAAAACTTTTATAAACACACGTTGTATCCATCGTCATGTAAACAAATGACTCTTTATTTGTAAACACTGAAATTTTAACTTTATTTAATCCACTGATCCCCCCAGCAGAGCTGGGTGACCCTATCTCTAACAAAGTGCCAGCAAATAACATTAAAAACATTCGTAGGGGAGGGTGGGCGGGGGTTCCAGCGACTGCTGGTTATCATTGAACCCCTGCTGCCAAGTTGCCCCCTTTTATACCTGGGCTCCGGGTTAGTTGCCCAATCAAATAAATTGAATTTGGCGGGCTAATTCCCGCCGATTTTCGTTATGTGACGTCATTTGACCCAGCAACTATTCTGCTGGGCCAATGACAAGGTTTCTCTTTTGCAGCTCATTGCCCCAAGATGGCTCCCATCCTAAAAGGATGGGTGCCATTTCATGGGTGCAACAGAGCTTACATTCCTCCTGACCTATCCTAACTTTCTTTACCTTAAATAAATTGAGAGAGCAGAGCATTGTGGTTGTAACAGGCTGGTACTTTATTAAGATTTAATCATAAATCCATTTGTTATTTTTAATCATCAAAACTTTTATAAACACACGTTGTATCCATCGTCATGTAAACAAATGACTCTTTATTTGTAAACACTGAAATTTTAACTTTATTTAATCCACTGATCCCCCCAGCAGAGCTGGGTGACCCATTAGGACGGCGCCTTTGAGGTGCCGGCCCCCCCCAACCAAGCCTCCACAATGCTCTGTGCCCCGACATTAAAAATGTCGAGGCCAACCTCCGACAAATGAACCATGTCCTGGCGATACATGCCATGGACAAAACCCTCCAATTCCCTGTGCCTGTAAGAAAACATGCCTATTGTGGGTAGGAATTTTTCCATCTCCCTGTTCAATTTTTTACGCATTTTTTCTAGGAACATGTTATTCCTTACCTTCCAAATTAAACGCGGAATTACTTCCGAGAATACGAATTTTGCACCTTGTATCCTCTGGGCGAGCCAACAAAAGTCGGACTTAATTCGCCACAAAAGTTCTAGTGAAGAACTTTTTCCTAAGTCGTTTCCACCGGCGTGACAAATGACTAAGTCAGGCCGGGGGAAACGGTCCAGCAATTGAAGTATTACTTCATTCATATCATGCCACCTCAAACCCCTTACCCCATGCCAATGGATGATTACTTCAGATTCCTTGAATGAGAGATTCTCCGTGTAGCTTCTGTTCATGGCCCTCCTGTGAGCCCAGTAGATGAAAGAATGGCCGATGATCCACACTATTTTTGGGCCTGGTAAACAAATTAACTATTAGATCCTCTTACAAAGAAAATGTACTACACATGAGTGTGTGTGTGTGTGTGGGGGGGGGGGGGGTGGCTCCATCAGTCAAATATTTATATTTATTGGGCGTATGTATTTTTTAAATGCATTAGATTTCCACCTACCCACTCTCTTAATGCATGCTTCGTGGACCCCCTGTTGAGCAGCTAAACTTGCTGCACCGATGCGAAACGAGTGTGAGGTCAGATTGAGGTTTTTTGAATCTAGACGATCTAAACATTTATGTAAGATTGTTCTAAATTGAAAAATGGTCAACGGGGTACCATCGATATGTACGAATAAAATTCCAGGTGACGAGGGACGAGTGCTCAACCACGTTCTCATTGCTACAACCGGGCAAATCCTTTCGTTATCCGAGGGATGAAGGACAATCATCTGACCTCTGCCGAGTTGGTCTGTCTTGGATTTGCGTAAGTAAATATACAATGCCGATTGAGACAATGAGATATCCTGTAGTCGGAGACCAGACGCATTATTTTTACTTATAGATACTAATTCACTAATCCTCATTGCCGTAAAAAATAGAGTTAGGAAAGATGTTCTAAACAGATTAGTTTCGTAGCTGCTGGAGCAAACCTCACCCAGTATGCTACATATACTTGCCAGGACGGACAGGGGCATGGGCGATCTCTTGTCGGGTACACAAAAGGATTTTTTATAACCCAACAAGAATTTCTTAACCAGAAAAGATTCAGTAATTGCTGGGAAACCGGATAATTTAAGAAAAAACGAAATCCCAGCAATTATTTTTGTTACTGATGAGTAGGCTAAACGCCTAGCTGCAAGGGACTGGAGAAAGGGGAGAGACACTCGACCTGCTTCAGCTGTTGGGCAAGCTCCGGCTTGTACACAAAATTGCACCCACGACTGCCATGACGTGCAATATGACGCCCATGTCCTGGGTGCGAGCGATTGGCGCACAAAGTGCGGAATTAACCCAACAGAAGATTCCATAAATTTATTGGTACCTGACTGCTGCTCGGTTCCGCCCAAGGACATCTGGCCAGGAACTGCGCCGTGTCATTGCGGGAGAGAAGAAACACACAGAGGGTGACTAATTGTAGTGAGAAATTTATATTTTATCCAAATATTACATTCTAAACAGATGACTGATAGCCTTTTAAGTAGCGTCAAGATTAAACGTGATTTGGATGATAAAGAGTTAATGGTGAACGCTGACCCCTTGTCATTAGTGTGAAAAATAATCCTCATATTTGTTAGGCTCTTACCCCAGAGAGTAAGGATAAGTGTCAACGAAAATGTATCGCGGAGTGAGGGGGAATTAGCAAATTGTTTGACCAGTTCATTCGGCCATTTAGCCGATACCCATTCTTTTCTGAAAAGAATGCCTAACCCCATGTCGTCAGCATGGACATGAAGTGGTAGATCTGTAGCATGAATGAACTGAGACTGACAACATGTGACCCCATTAAAACGCGATAAAAATTCTGACCATACCTCTAAGTCCAATCTAAGGGGTTGTGTAATTACTATCTGTGAACCAGAATTAGCGGCAGTCATGCCTTCGTATAATCGCCGTAGGAACGGCCGACCAAATGGTATGACCCGCAGGGCAAAGTTAAGGGATCCCGCCAATATCTGAAATTCTTTCAAAGTGGCAGCTGTTTTCTTACTAAAAGTATTAATCATTTCCCTTAATTTAACGATTTTATCATTAGGAAGCCTAAATTCCATTCTTTGGGAATCAATTTGAATTCCTAAAAACTCTATAGACGTGTGCGGGAGCGTGGTTTTTTCAAGGGCTACCGGTACGCCGAAATGGTCCATAAGCGATAAAAATGCATTCAGTAATGATTCACAGCCTTTAGAACCTGGGGGGCCGATGAATAAGAAGTCATCTAAGTAGTGTGATATTCCCCCTTCCGGGGAAACTCTCTGGGTGCACCACTGAAGGAAAGATGAAAATGTTTCGAAGTAATTACAAGACATGGAGAAGCCCATCGGGAGGCATCTATCAAAATAGTATTTGCCTTCAAAGGTAAAACCCAGAGAATTGAAACCGGAGGGGTGAACCGGGAGTAAGCGAAATGCTGATTGTATATCAGATTTTGCTAATAACGCTCCTCTACCGAATTTTTGCAACAATTCGATCGCAGAGTCAAAGGATGCATATGAAACTGATGCAACCCTTGGGTCTACTTGATCGTTCAACGATGCGCCCACAGGATAGGATAGATGATGAATCATTCTAAACGACCCTTTATCTTTTTTGGGGACTATCCCAAGAGGGGAGATGCGGAAATTTCTAAAAGGGGGGTGCGAAAATGGGCCTGCACATCTACCGTCCAACAACTCCTTATTAATTTTATTCCGAATTTCATTTGGGAACTTAGTAGCCGACGGTAAGTTATTATGGGGTATGCAACCTGAACCAAGGAAAGGCGGAACGTAAAATCCGTTTTCAAATCCGGAGTGCAACATTTCCGCACTATCCTGATCCGGGTACTGGTTTAGCCAGGGTATTAGTTTTGTGAGCCTCACTGGGCTCGGGGCTTTTAAGAAAGGGCTCCTTAACTACGTTTGGGTTTTGTTTTTTAAAACATTTAATCGCAGGATGCCCTCCTCCGCATGATGAACATTCGTGCCGGTAGCGGCAATTTTGCAACCACCTGCAGGAAGATTCATTGAATGCAAAACAGAATCCCTTCTTAGCTGTAGGTACTGTAGTCTGTTTTGCTAATGGCTGGCGCGGGGGGACCATCAACTGGAGCCAAAGACCCACGTCTTTGGATCCCCATTTCAATGAGGGATGGACGGCCATTTTTTGACGAAAAGCTTCGTCGTAATTCAGCCAACCCGTTCCCCCAAAGTGTCTGTATGCTTCCAGGATTATATCCACGTGCTGGAATAATCCTGAGCACAGATTGGGGCACTTTTCACCCAAAACCGCGGCGTATATTAAAAAGGCTTGAAGCCACGTGTTAAATGAGCGGTAAGCTCTTTTCTTATTATCGCCTTCCTTGTCATCGCGCCCCTCGTACTTAGACGAGTCGCGGGTGGGAAGAAGGGAAAATATATCTAAAAATTCGCCCCCCCAAATTTTTTCTTTTACATTCAATGTCAAATGAAATCCCAACGGGGATATCTCACAAGGAATGGCTTCTTTCAAGTGTGCTTCGGGGATTCCCGAGCTAGCCTTTGCTTGTGAGAGTGCCCCGGTAGGAGAAGCAGCTAGTAGAGCTGCTGCTACCGTTTCTCTAACTAGTACAGAAATAGAAGATGCTAAAGAAGGGGTAATATTGTCACTTATATAATGATTCTCACCGACTCCTGGTGTAGTTGTTGCTCCTTGTCCCCTAGAAACGTCCATCCTCGAGAGACCCGGGTAGCTGATTTCATCATCGCGGCTGCCGGTCTGTTGCGGTCCTGGTTCCGCTCCGCCGTTCCTGTATCGATGCTGTAAGCCCCAGACTTGAAGTGCCGGGCTCGCCCCTCCACAGATGGTGTCAGGAGTGGTGGGGACGCTGGGTCCATTCGCCAGTGGGGTGCCACTGGGCAGGTTTAGCCTTTGCACATCAGCCCCTCCGTCTCTAGGGGGCATGATTTGTAGAAGATGTGACGGAGGGCCCCTGGGTATTTCTACCGCCGTCTCCTGGCTTGGGCCTAACTGTGCCCTAGCCTCTAGGCCTGGTTCTATAGCTCTTTGTCTCCATACCGATTCAGCTCCCCATTGGGAAGTTTGCCTGTCCCTTCCCATGACAGTGTATGGAACCGTACATGGGCTGCTGATCCCGGTATGCAAGGTAAGCTCTGTATGCAAGGAGGGCTGTGCGCCCCTCCTGTCTCTGGTCAGGTGTAGCTCATTGCGTAAGGAGGGCTGTGCGCCCCTCTCATCTCCACTCGGATTTAGCTCGGTGTATAAGGAGGGCTGTGCGCCCCTCCTGTCTGCGCCCAGGTTCAGCTCCGTATACGAGGAGGGCTGTGCGCCCCTCCTGACCCAGCTCGCGCTATCTTGCGCTGGGATCGGGGCCGTACCTAGGCCATTGGTCCCGGCTGTCAGATTTAGCTCGCCGTCTAAAGAGGGCTGTGCGCCCCTACTTGCGCGGCTTGCGCGTGCCCCCGTGACTGCGGTGTGCGCCGGGGGACCGCTTGCGTCCCCGGCGATGTGTTCTCCTGAGTCGCGGGACGTCATTTCCGCCTGGCCGGGTGACGTCACTTCCTGTGCGACTCTTAACTCTCCTCCCGCCTCGGCCGCCCGGGATCCAGACCTCGGCTCACCATCTCTCCGGGACTGACGAGTGCCGACACCGCCGCTTCTCCCTTGTTTCTTCCCGATCCTCTTCTGTGACGGGGGTGAGTATGTTTCCCTCCGGGGTCTTTTCTGCCGCTGGCTGCGGCGGCGTAATGACAGGTCCTGCCGCTCGCGATCCGCCTCTTCACCCTCTGGTCTCGGTGGTGGAGAGCTGTCATCATTAAGGCATTTGCGGAGCCAATCTTCGCCTCCCCGGCTTCCCGCTTTCAATAGCAGGCGCTCTAATAAGGAGTCCATGGTTCCAGCGACTGCTGGTTATCATTGAACCCCTGCTGCCAAGTTGCCCCCTTTTATACCTGGGCTCCGGGTTAGTTGCCCAATCAAATAAATTGAATTTGGCGGGCTAATTCCCGCCGATTTTCGTTATGTGACGTCATTTGACCCAGCAACTATTCTGCTGGGCCAATGACAAGGTTTCTCTTTTGCAGCTCATTGCCCCAAGATGGCTCCCATCCTAAAAGGATGGGTGCCATTTCATGGGGTAAACTTTGCTTAAAATGATATGGTACCTTTACACGCCGCAACAGGATGGTGGCAACAACCGTGTGCTTCACGTGCACGAGCACGCACAAACGGTTACAAACGGTAATTGCACCACCTTTACACGCCGCAACAAGGTGCGCTACAGTAGGTTACATCTATCTCTGGATACACCGCCGGGTACCACAAGTTACCTTCTGTAGCTCACCTTACCTCATTTACACGCCGCAATAACAAGGTAATATGGGCGGAACAAAGGCAGCAGGGACAACACATAGGCGTGCCACAATTGTGGATTACGAGAATTCCGTACGCTGATAGGACAAAGCAATAACATCATGATTGGCCAGCCAGCGCAGGAGGCTGACTAATACATGACGCTCGAGCAATTGTGTAGTGTGAGTGGTCAGCTCCTTAAATATGCCGCACTATGCAGCGACTACCAATCGTAACGCAGGAGCTTCCTCCAATGATCGCTGAAGGGGGGTGGTTTCCCGGAGGCTGTGTCACGCCCCGGGGAGTTATCTAGGTGACGAATAAACCTTACCATACCATATTTACACGCCGATACAGCCCGCAACCATCGCCTTGAAATCCACCTGTTTTAGGGCACTGCTCTGAAACAGGTGCCTCAAGTGACGGGTGGCAACAACCGTGTTCACACGCCGCTACAGCGGGTTGATTTGGCGGTGCAAGATACATTTCTCTCATGTACCCGGTTGTTGCCACCATCCTGTTGCGGCGTGTAAAGGTACCATTACAGTTTAAAATCTGCATACAGTAGTTCATTTTAGAAAGCAGTTTATTCGCAAAGTTCTAATCGTACAACCTATTCTCATCTTCCTCAGCACTGAAAATTCTAAACATTTCTGTGCTAAATTGTGGCAATATTCACTTCAGAACAAGTGTAGGTACAGTAAGAAAAAAATAGTTCCCCCAGACTACAACAGGAACTCTATTAATCTCTAAAGGCCGCTTTACATGTCACGATATCGCAACGCAACAACGATAAAAAGTCACGTGGTAGGGGGTTGCAGTTGATATCATTCGTTGTGTCATGTAAATGGGCAACGCAACTCAAAAATGATGCAACTTTGAGATCGTTTGTGAATTGTGCATGCTCTTCAACCGTGCAATATTGGCTTGACGATCTGGCAGGATCATGCTGTGTGACAGCGCAACTACGATTTGGAGTGCAACTTCCCCTATTCACTCCAATGTTAATTGGTCATTCCCTGAGTTGCTCAGACGCAGTGTGCAAGAGGGGCGTACAACATCGTACTTGCGTTGCCTGACGATATCTCCCTGTGTAACATCTACTATGCGATTTTGGACAAGTGCCAAAAACGTGCGCGCTCCCATGAAGTTGTATGCAATATCGGAACGATATTGCGACGTGTAAAGCGGCCTTTAGAGATGTATGTATTGAAAAATGTGTTGCTTATTAACAAAATCATCAGCACTCAGACATTGTGGAAAAATGACCTGGGTTACTTGGGAGGAATCTTCACAACGAGGAGCATAACAGGAAAGAACAGAGAGGTCATACAATACAACCTAAAGAGGAAATTCATGCTCATAAACAAACTGAAACAGTTAGTACAGTGCCATCTGCTGTCTGCTTAACATCATCCTTCCATAGTATAAGCCTGCAGCTTTTATATACTCCAATACTCCTTTCTAAACATCGTAAGGATTTGTCCATTAGGCCTAATCTGTTGATTTGCTCTAAAAGTCTCTCTGCACTCAGTGACTGTGTAGAAATGTTTAACGTGACTTGTCAAAGTTCTCTTACCTTTCCCTTCAGATCATTCTTTTGTTGATTATAATGTATGTTTTCTTCTCTTTTTCTTCTGAAACTGGAACAAGTTCTAATATCTTATATCTCCAGATATAATTTCTTCATGCCTCTTACTCTTTATCCACCTGCAGGGCCGGCGTTTAGGAGGAACAGACTGTATACTTGCCGAGGGCCCCTAGCCATGGGAGCTGGGAGCTCACTCAGCTATTGCTTTTTTGGGGCAGAAATGTACTATTTTTTCTGCCTCTTGTCTTGCTGAATGCCGGGCTGTCAGTGTTCTATGTATCTCATGTCGGATGCGGGAACCGCATTGTTTAGCTTGTCAGGTCCAGAGACTGGCATGATGGAGGTACAGATCACAGTGGACAGCACAGCCTCTGCAGGACATGAAGTAGAGAGAGATCATCAGCACATCCAGTGATTTTGTAGCCAGGGACAGACTGGCCTCTCGCCACAAATACCTGGATGTGCTGATGATCTCCACCTCATGTTCTGCAGAGGCCACGCTGAGGACTCCGACCCAGTCATCCGCTAATTCACAGGCAGCAGCCAGCACTGTACCTTTAAATGAGTACATGTGACGGCCGCCTGCATTCAGTTATTTCCAGTATTACATCTGTGCACCCCTACATATTGTTTTCTTTGACAAGTCTCATTTTGTTTGGTTTCCTTAATGTAAAGTACTTGCTGTTCAGACTAGATTTCTGAATCTGTTTATTTTTTTATTTTTCAGATTTGAGAAGAAGAAAAGGACATTCTTTCCAGAAACTTGGATCTGGCACTGCTTTAATGTCAGGTTAGTAAACATCCTTAGGTTATCTCTGGCACACCAGACAAGAAAAAGATGAATCCATAGGGAAATGAATGCTGATAGTGTTTATTGGTTGCAAACAGGGTCAGGATGCAATATTTTAAGTGATGTAAAACGTTTTCGGCTCAGCATGAGCCTTCTTCAGTACATCGACTATATAATTTATATATAAGGGTACCGTCACACATGGCGATCTCCCGGGCGATTCCATAGGCGACGCACGTGCACGCGCACGTATTTGCGTGTCGCTTAAGATCGCGTCACCCATTTACACGGGGCGACAACTTGGGCGACGCTCGGCGAAAGCGAAATTGCCTGAGCATCGCCAAAGGCCCAGTGGCGATCAAGTTGCTGGTCGCCGCTTCCGCGTCACACAGAGCCACCATATTGGCGATGTGGGCGTAAATTTGAGCCGCATCTCGGAGATAGGCGTTAACATAATGTTGTGTGACGCCTTGAAGACGTTTATTATTTTAATGTCCTTCCTTGTTCGCCGCCCACAATAGACAACTCTCGTGTGATGTGTCGCGGATTATTGCTATATGCATTGGCGTTGCCAAAAGGCAAAGCACGACCTCGTGTGACATTTTATTGTACAGTAAATTTTTTACAGCGCTTTTCTTGAGTGTGTTGTGCAACTGCGTTGTGTAATAAATCACTCTTGCTTTTTTGGTCCTGATAGTATTGCAGCCATGAAAGTATGTGTGTGCACAGATTGTGTGTGTGTTTGTAGTTATGTGCCCCATATGTATTGGTCAACTAAACATCCTCTTTTCCATGTGTGTGTGCAGAATATGTGCAATGCAACACATGGATATGTGGGATTTTTACACACAGGCACCATACAGTGTCACCATATTGGGCTTTCCCTGTGTCCAGTACATATGTCCACAATGCTTAAGTACCCCTTTAAATCAGACATTATGTGACCATTCGTTTTTGGTACACCATATACTGGACATGCATCCCTTTCCTGGGACCAATAATCATTTTTCATGACACAAATGATGTACTTGTGGTATCGTGTCAACCTTTTATACCAAATTATGGTATGGGGTCAAACCCCATTACAGGGGTAACAAATATTGAACCTATACCTTCATTTCTTAAAATACATACAACAGTAAATGTTATCAAAAAACATTTTAATGATAAAACACAGGCAGGACCAACATGGTCCATAGCAGTAAAACCACAAAACTCATAAACTGTGTTTTTTTTTTTTTTTATTAAAACAAAAAATCAAACATGGGGATGAATATGAGGGGCATTTTGAGGGGCAGAGGTTGGATGGTCCCTTTTGTATGCCTCAATGAGGCTGTGTAATAGCGCCAGTTTCCCAGCCGCTTCATCATGTGCCACCTCAAGCTCAAGCAGGGATAGGCCACCTATAGAGGATACAGAACATCAACATCAGTAACATGTTTTGAACACATATCAGGTATGTTTGATTACAAGTGTTTGCACTTACCACGGGGTTGTGGATCCACCATTTGGGGGGGGATGGCGACGGGCTTATAGCCCAATCCACGGCTTGGCTGGGATGATCTGTAATAAGATGAGCATATGTGTTTTGGTTATGCCATAACAAAGTCCAGACATAAAAATAAAGGGTGAAAAAAAAATAAAAACAGATATAGTGCACAGTATATATGAGTAATAATGACATTACACCCACCTTCTTGTCCGTTTGCAGGGTCATGAGGGAGCGCTGAGGTGAATTGTCCCCACTAGTCTGGTCTCCTTCTACGGATGTTGGTGAATCATCACGTGGGGTCCCCACGCCAGATGGTGTTGGCAATTGGGGTGATGTGGGCCCTTCCTCTTGTGGCGGGTCTCCAACCGGCGGGTGGCCTATTGAGCCGGGTTGGCTCGCTGGTGCTGGTGGTGGTGTCCTCCCGCAGGGGATGGGGGATGGTCAGGGCTTTCGTCCCTACCTGGTGAGGCAACAACATACATTTTTTACAAGAACAACATGGCCACATATGTGGGGACTTATTAAACAGTGCTGTTTGTAGTTCTTTAGGTCAGGATCAGTGAGATCTAAAGAATGACAGAATACTCCCACATTAAGTCATATGTGGCTAGGGTAAACATATGGCAGTATGTGACTAGTTAAAGTAGACCTATTTATTAGAGGGGAAGATAGGGTGTATGTGGACGAAGCAGGAAGATGATCCTGCAGCTGCAGAGTCATGTTGAAGCTGTCACATACATTGCCCCTATATATGTTGGGGTGTACAGTGGCATGTGCTGGCCTTCATATATGTCTTTCTTTACACAGAAGGGGATGTGTATGTATTCAGGCTACTCACCCCTCATCCGAGCAATCATGGCACGCAGTCTGGTGATGCGTCCGGGTGTTTTATATTTCAGATCAGCAATCTTTTTGCTGATCTGCTTGGTGCTACGCAGAACACCTAATCTGCTGTCCAGACACCTCTGGACCCTCCACAGAACATCCTGCTTTGGAGGTGCAGATGTGTGTGGTGCTGGTGACACCAGTAGTCTTTGTCGTCACAAGTGGCCACAAGGACAAGGAGCTCAGGCTCTCCCCAAACTGCTGCTCTCCTGGGTGCAGCCATCTTAGCAATTCTGCAGGGGAAGGAGAAAGCAGCAGGAAGGCGGCGCCAAACGATTGACAACGCTCGGGCGAATGAACGCACGGGAGATGTGTCACGTGTTGACGGGGGCCCAGAGGCGCCGCATGAGCTACTGTATTTACTGTATGCTTGTGCGTCTTGTCACACAGGACGCCCGCAACTACAGCGCTCGTGCAGCTTTTAGTTGGGCTGTCATTGCAATTGCGTTCTGTTAACACACATTTGTGGCAGGCACATCTCTGGACTTTATTTAGCACACAGCCGCAAACACATAGGCGACATCACTGTTGGACATCATCAAATATGCCGCCGAGGAACAGGACAACTAATCGGAACGCTAGAGCTGCCACCAATCCACGCAGTAGCCAGAGCTAGTAAATACGCCCTGAAACGCCTACCGGAATGGTATGGGCGATGTGTGCTGTCGCCTTTGACATCGCTCATGAGATGTTACACAGGGTGATCAGCACACATCGCCCAAGAATGGTCGCCTGGTTTCACAGCACTGATGTGAAACCAGGCGACCACTCAGACGTGTCGCCGTCGCCCATTTACATTAGGCGACGCATTGGCGATATCGCCGGTGACAGGCCACGCCTCAGTGTCGCCTATGGAATTGCCCGGGAGATCGCCACGTGTGATGGTACCCTAAAGGAAACAAAAAAAACCAGGATATCGGGGGGCGTGGCCTAGCAAGGGATGTGAGTGGACGCAGCGAGGAGTTCTCCCGCCGACCGATTCGCTGCACACCGGCACATACCGGTGTTTGAGGCCCCTTCCGTCCTAGTCTGGTGGGAAGTGTTCCTGGGGACCAGCGGCAGACAGTCTGAGTCCCGGAGACGCTGTTATGACCCGCAGGAGGCAGCAAGATGTGGGAACGGGTGCTGGAGGTGGCTTCCAAGATGGCGCCGCTGCAAGAGAAGCAGCGGCACAGGAGAATGAGGCCTGTCAGAAGAGGATGGCGGCGGCCACTAAGCCAGAGCGGTTCTCCAGACAGACTGAAACCACGCAGGTCTGTGCAGGTGGTAAGGGAGAGCGGGACATAGAGGAGGAGGACACACGCTCAGTGGGGGAGGCAGAAGAGCTAGAGGCAGCAGGCTCTGGAGTGAAGTAGGCTGGGGGAGACCGGGCAGAGCCGGTGCCCACAGAGGAACAACCTTAAGAGATGTATTCTCCCTGGTCTTATCCTGCAAGCAGACTCTTAACTACTATGGCTGAACAAATGCTTAAAATGCAGGGGGACATGTCTAATATTAATGTGGCTGTGAAAAAGATTGAAAACGTGTGATCGCTGTGGAGGAGTGGGTTGGAACAGCAGAGGATCACATTACAAATTTGCAGAAAGTGGAGAAAAAATATGCACAGCAACTGGTGGAGGTAACGGCAAAGAATGATGACCTGGAAAATCGGTCCAGGAGAAATAATCTCCGGATTGTGGGAGTCCCTGAGAAAGCTGAAGGGAGGGACCCCACGGCCTTATTGAGTCCTGGTTAAGGGACAAAATTGGGGAAAACTCTCTGACTAAGGTATTCGCGGTGAAAAGGGCTCATAGAGTGCCAATGCAGCAGAGGCCACCTGGGTCGGAACCCCGCACAATACTGGCCAGGATATTAAACTACAGGGATCGGGACATTGTTCTGAGAAAAGCGAGGAATGCGGAAAATTTTACTATAGATGGGCAGCAGATTGCCGTATACCCGGATTATTCTCCCATAGTGCAGAAACAAAGAATGAAGTTTGCAGGGATCAAGAGGCGCCTGCGTGATCTGGGGGTGCAGTATTCTATGTTTTTTCCGGCAAAATGAAAGTGGTCGCCCTTGACAAGGTTCAGTTTTTTCTAACTCCGGAGGAGGCCACGCAGTGGCTGGACACTAACGCCAAGAGACTTGGAGTGAAAGACGGGCTGAGGGGACGGTGTGGCTACTGGACGTCGGGCCTATGCACTGTTCCCTGGTTGAATAAAGGGAGTGGGAGTGCAGTTGTCTGATGCAGTTGGTGTCTAATTCATTATTAGTATTCTTAGTTTTTTCCTGGTACTTTGGTCTATGCTTCGGGCTGGGAATAGGTCATTTTTCCCTGGAGGAGGGAGCGGGGTGATACGGGGGGTGGCTTGGTGGCTGGGGGGGGTTGGCGACGGTGGGGTGTGCATTATTTTTCTCTGTAATTGTTTACTTGTTATATTTGTGCTCTTTAAATTTGCTATAGAGTTAAATGTATACATTAAGGTGGGAGGAAGTTAGAGAACTGCGGAACTGGATGTGGTGGTTGGTGGGTGCTAGGCTCTTGAGACTCACTCTCAGGGAGAGTTACAATTTATGGGGGATCGGGGGTGGGGCAATCGTGGGAGAAGGGAAGGAAAGGGGGGGGGGGAGGGGACGGGAGAGGGGGTGAGTGGACAGCAAGTAGGGAAGAATATTTCGATACTGTATGCCAATCCTAGACACTATGGGAAGCCGCATTTAAGTGCTCGGATGGAATGTCCGAGGGCTATCGGAGTAATTAGGAGGGCGGCAGTCTTGCAATATATACTGGACCAGAAGCCGGCAGTTATATGCTTAATGGAGACACACTTGGTCAAAGAGACAATTGAGGTCCTACAAAGGAGGTGGGTGCAGGAGTCCTTCCATGCCACGTATTCCACATACTGCAGGGGGGTGTCCATACTTATTCCGTGATACACTAAATTTGAGCAAGTAGAGACTTTTTTGGATGATGAAGGGCAATATGTGATTTTACTGTTTGGGGTCTTGATGGCTGTTATTGCTGTCTATATACCACCGCCATTTTCAAGCAAAACAATTAGGGAAGTAATGGAAGGACGGGTCGATGGGGGAATATTCCTATATTACTGGTGGGAGACTTTAACAACGTACAGGACGAATTTTGGGACAGGCACAAAACTAATCGGTGTGGTCAAGTAGTCTATAACATAAATTTGGCACTTATATTGAGGAGCTGGGTCTAAGAGATCTTTGGAGGGAGAGGAATGTAGGAGTTCGGTGCTTCTCTTGCTATTCAACCTCTTACAATGCCTTATCTTGCATTGATATGGCGCTGGGCAATGTCCAATTTGATGCTCTGGTGGCGAAAGTTGAGTATCTACCAAGAGTAGTATCGGACCACAGACCAATATGTATACACATTTCGTTGATGAAGATGCAGAGAGGGAGGAGAGGAGGTTGGAGGGTACACCCGCGTGGTTACGTAGCATTGATATGGGAAATATATCCAAAAATATGGAGGAATTTTTTAGATATAACAGGGCAGTGCAGGGCGCTGGTAACTTGGGATGCAATGAAGGCGTACTTACGGGGACTACTCATTAGAGAAATTAGCCAGTGTAAATCCAATATGAGACGGACGGAACAGGATATGTTAAGGGATTTGTGTACGGCGGAGGAAGACATGGTTAGGAGGGGTACGCCGGAGGCTCAGAAGAGGTTGCGGGATGCACAGGGGTCTGTGGACCAGTTTCAGTTGGACAAAGCACAGAAGAGGGGGGAGTTTCGGCAGTTGGCATTCTTTGAGGAAGGAGAGAAAGTGGGTCATATGCTTTCGTTGGTGGCTTCCACCCAGAGGAAGACTCCTTTTGTCCACTCCATTTATAATGGAAGGGGTGAGTTAACCTCATATAACATGGCAATTGGCTCTGTTTTTACATACTTTTATAGGTAGCTCTATTCCTCTAGGGCAGAGGCGGGCAATGAGGCACTTTTGAACTATCTGGGGGACATACGGTTGCCTAAGCTGTCAGACACGGACAGAGATAGTCTGGAAGGCCCTCTGACATGTGAGGAGTTGAGTGTGGCTCTGGCCTCCATGGTTAATGACAAGGCACCGGGATCCGATGGGCTACCATAGAAATATATAAACAAATGGAGGAATTGTGGGTGCTGAGACTTAAAGACGTTTTGGAAAGGTCAAGGGGGGGGGGGGGTGCTGCCCGCATCCATGAGAGAGGCAATCATCATAGTGCTTCCCAAGGAAGACAAGGATCTAAGACTCCCAGAATCGTACAGGCCCATTTCACTGCTATCGACTGACGTTAAGCTATTGGCAAAGGGTGCTGTCGAGCCGCCTGGCTGGTGTCGTCACCACTCTGATACATCCGGACCAATCTGGTTTTATGCCGGGTAGATCGACGGCAGTCAACTTGAAGGAGACTATTTATAATATGCAATCTGCCGGGTGACGGCGCCGGACAGAGGGTGATCGCGTCTTTGGATGCCCTAAGGCGTTCGACAGTGTGGAGTGGGAGTATCTGTGGGCGGTGATGGAAAGGATGAGATTTGGGCCTCAGTTTCTCTGTGGGTGCGGCTGCTGTATACTCGGCCGCTCGCAAGAGTAAGGGTTAATGGTACGTTGTCCCGGCCCATAGAACTTTGTAGGGGAACTAGACAGGGGTGCCCACTGTCCCCTCTTTTGTTTGCCATAGCAATGGAACCATTGGCAGCTACACTTAGAGGAGCACGGGAGGTGGAGGGGTTTAAATATGGACAGATTGAAGAAAGGTCGCGCTCTATGCAGACGACATTCTGTTATTTTTAAAAAACCCGACAGACTCTCTGAGTGAGGCTATGAGACACATTAAAAGCTTTGGCTGTCGGTCTGGTCTACGGATAAACTGGCACAAATTCACCTGTTTGCGTTAGATGCGGCAGCAGCGACAGGGATTGAGACGGGAGGTCTTCGAACTGGTGGATAAATTTAATATTTGGGCATCTGGATATCTCAGCCAATTTCGGAATATCTCACCGAGAATCTGACCCAAATTTTGGGTCTACTCACGGTGAAAGTGCGGGCTTGGAATAAGCTGCGCCTGTCAGTGGTGGGCCGTATCAACTTGATAAAAATGATCCTGATGCCCAAATGGCTATATGTGACGCACAATGCACCCATTTGGATACCTCAGAGAAGGTTTAAGCAGATCAATTCTCTGTTCAGAAGTTTAATATGGGGGAAAAAAACGGCGCGCCTGAGGTTGGAGCTACTGCAGTGCCCCAAGGACGAAGGGGGATTAGCCCTTCCAAACCCGTACATTTATTATTTGGCGGCCCAGAGTCAACATGTTAGGGGGTGGGCGCAGCCTGCCACTTGTCCATCCATTCAAAGGGTACTGGAGAACTTGACGAAAAGGTGCCCTCTGGTGCGGAGTTTGGAAGACGGTTCAATGGGACTGGTGGGCAGACCTTATCCGACCATGTGTTTGTTACACAATTTGTGGGCAAAATTGAAGCAGGTACGAAGGGTGATGCTGTTGACTAAATATTCTCCTTTGTGGGACAATATTAATTTGCCTGAAATAAGGGTGATGGGCTGTTTGACGGAGTGGAGGACCAGGGGGATCACTCAGGTATCTCAGATATGGGATGGAAGGGGACTGAAATCATTCACTCAGCTGAAGGAGGAGTTTGGTCTTCGGGACACGGGGATGTTCCAGTATGTAAAAATGGTCCATGCCTTTGGGGCCCAGAATAGACGGAGGAAGATAGGTATACGACATGATATAGTTTTGGATTATGTGTGTGGTGGGAGAGCCACGAGGGGGGTGATTTCCACTACCTATGGAGACCTTTTGCATACATTCTTGCTTCGGTTTACACCTCGAGCAAGAGCGAGATGGGAGGCGGAGGTGGGGGACATGTCTGAGGATACCTGGTCTTGGAGTGGGTGCCCAATCTGTCGCTGAGTGAACTGGGCAGGTTGTCTCAGTTATATCTACTGCATAGGGTGTACAGGTCACCAGAGTTTTTGTTCAGAGAGAACCTGAGGCCCACCCCGGAATGCCCTAGATGTCGATCAGAGGACACAGGCATACTCCACATGATGTGGACATGTCCTCGATTATCAACATTCTGGTTGATGGTGTTGACTAGAATTGAGGGGGCATACGGATGTGCCATTTCAAGAGAACCGGTGGTGTGCCTCCTGGGGTATGTGGACGAACTCTCTGTGGATAGCAGTTAGAAGCTAGCAATTGCTTGGCTGTTGTACATAGCGAGGAAACTTATTGCCAGACACTGGGTGAGGGAGGAGCCACTGACTAGAAGTGAATTTTTAGCGCAAGCTAGATTCATATCCAGATTGGAAAAAGGGATATATTTTAAAAGGGGGAAGTCTGGGCTGTATGAGAAGATATGGTCTCTGTGGCTGGATTATGGTTCATAGTTGCAGTAGGGGGAATTGGCAAGATTGTTGGCCTAGAGAGCAGGTATACTGTACTCAATGTACCTTTGCTGGATTCAATTTTATATATACTTAATGGCTTACTGTCATGCTTGCTGTCTATGGTGGAGGGGGGGAATGGGGGGGAGGGGTTGGGGTTTATATGTCATTTATTTGTATCAATACGAAATGTGAAACTTGTGTACAACTTTTGGATGTCTGTTTACATGACGTGTGCCTTTGTTTTTATTATTGATAAAAATTATCTGATTAAAAAAAGAAAAACAGGATATCAAAAAATACATGATCATGAAATCATAATAAGAACAAATGGTAGGCCTTCTGCTCCAAACAGTAAGCTTCTTTTTTATAAAAACATAAATAAAACAAAAAGGATAGATTATGGACACATTTTCCAGGTGAAGGGTGGTTGTCCCTTATCAAAGATCATAAGAAAACAAACAAAGACAAAATAAAAGCATATGAACCAAGGTTCTAGTATCAGGGCCGGTTTTAGGCAAAGTGGGGCCCTGGGCAAAAGGTTAAAATGGGCCCTAAATGCTCACATATTGCACCGTCACACTCAGACATTTAGGGTACATTTACAAGCGATTTCAGACTGGTGAATGAGCGCGATTTATAATATTCAAGTCATTCAGCGCTGGTTTTCAGCCTTTTTACACAGGATGATGAAGAATAATGGATCCAGAACAATCACCAGTAGAGCAATCTGCACCTGCAGCCTGTGCGCCATAGTTT
Source organism: Allobates femoralis (assembly GCA_033576535.1). Lineage (NCBI taxonomy): Eukaryota > Metazoa > Chordata > Amphibia > Anura > Aromobatidae > Allobates > Allobates femoralis. The sequence goes on from JARQOC010000003.1 coordinate 431,397,860, forward strand.
CAATGCGCGCAGGCCATGGAGGTGATGCTGACATCCTCAGCACCATGGATAGTGGCGGCTTCACTTCGCAATTTGCGTAAGTAGCTTGGACAGCTCCTCATAGAGGATGCTGCCAGCACTGTGCTTACGCACATTGCGTAGCATAACGCGCGCTGACAGCAGGAGCCGCCGGCTTTCTGAATTCTTTACAAAAAGCCGACAAATGCCAGCAAATCAGAAATTTAAGCCATTAACCCCTGAACCACCAATGAATTTAGGCACCATGTCTCTAGGGAGGGTGGTCACTCCCTAGAGACATGGTGACAAGTTATTTGGCACATATTAACTCTTTATTACTGGGGTACATTACCGCATATGCAGCATCTGTGCTCATATGCCACACAGATGCTGCATATGCAGTTTAACCCCCTAAATTTAAAAGAGGTGCCCAGCAGCTGGGTTTAACATAGTCATCTTGAACCGCTGACACAGCGGTGCAAGATGATTTATTACTGTACTGGGAAACCGGCACATTCATACTCTGCGGTTTTGACAGCCACAGAGTTTGAATATGCCGGTAAATGCTGCCCGTGGTCCTTCAGGACCGTGGACAGCATCACAATCACGCACCACACACGCACTCACATCTCACAATCACAGAACACTCACATACATACAGCCTGCCACACTCACCACTCGCACACCCAAAACACGCATCACACTCTCATCACTGTCATGCATCAAACACTCTCCATGTTTGATGCACGACAGTGTGCCTCCAGCCTAAAGGAGTTGTTCAGAATTCTATAAACATGATTGATTTCTTTCAAAAACAGCGCCACCCCTATCTACAGGTTGTGGATGATATTGCCGCTCAGCTTAATTGAAGGGAATGGGCCTATGCTGTAATACCACATGCCACCTGTACACAGGGGGGGGCGCTGTTTTTTAAAGAATGTAGTAAAGTTTTATTAATCCTGGACATCCCCTTTAATGCCTTGTAAGTTCTGCTTGATAACTGGCTACAAATGTAGGAATTAGGGAGGTCCCCTAACCATAATTACAGCCATCATGAACATGTGAAGATTGAAGCCTGCGGGGGGCGCTCCTGCTGCTATTACAAGGATTTTATAACTCACCACTGAGCGGTTCTTCATTTTTGTTTTTTCCTCACCTCTTCCAAGAGCCAGAACTTTTTATTTTTCTTCCACATAACCGTACGAGGGCTTATTATTTTGCGGGATGAGTTGTACTATTTAATGACATCATTCATTCTACCACAAAATGTACTGGAGAATGAGAAAAACATTCCAAGTGCTTTGAAATTGCAAAACAAAAGTGCAATTCCACAATGTTTTTGAGTTTTTTTATTTATCATGGTAGTTATATGGTAAAAGTGACTTCATAAGTTGATTATCTGCGTCAGAATAAGAAGATATTGAACATTGTTTTTCTTTCAATCATTAAAAAACCCCAGAAATTTGTAAAAAAATAAAAAATAAATCTACTCTATAATTGCCGAAGGCATTTTCATGTCGGCCCCCGACGTGCCGTGGCTATGTCACACTCTGTGACGTCATCACGCCGAAGCATTGGCCGCGAAGCGGCCATTGCGAGCCGTCGCAATGCCCGCGAAGCGGGCATTGCGACCCCTCTCCGCTATCATCCCCTGTGTCCCTGTGCCATCCCCTGTGCCTCTGTGCCCCTGTGCCTCAGTGCCCCTGTGCCCCTGTGATCCCGCTCCGAAGCAGCTGCTGTCAGCACATGCTGACACAGCTGCTCCGGAGCCTGTGCCCGGGCATTGCGACCCCTCTCCGCTGTCATCCCCTGTGTCCCTGTGCCATCCCCTCTGCCCCTGTGCCCCTCCTGTGCCCCCGCTCCGGAGCAGCTGCTGTCAGCACATGCTGACACAGTGCTCCGGAGCCTGTGTCCCTGTGCCCCTGTGCCCCCGCTCCGGAGCAGCTGCTGTCAGCACATGCTGACACAGTGCTCCGGAGCCTGTGCCACTGTGCTCCTGTGCCCCGTCATACTAAAGTTAAATCAAGTGTTTAAAAATAAAAAATCTTTATTCTCACCTTCCAGCGCTCCCTCGGCGTCTCCAGCTGCAGCTGCTCGCTCGGTAACAGGACCTGTGATGATGTCAGAACCCGATCAGCTGATCGGGTCACATGACCGGTTACCGCGGTAACCGATGACGCTTTTGACGTCATCACAGGTCCTGCACACCCGATCGGCTGCAGCTGGAGACGCCGAGGGAGCGCTGGAAGGTGAGAATAAACATTTGTTATGTTGGGGGGGACATGAGGGGGGACAGGAGGTGGGGGACATGAGAGGGCACATGAGAGGGCACATGAGAGGGCACATGAGGAGCGGACAGGAGGGGGGGGGACATGAGAGGGCACAGGAGGGGGGCACATGAGGAGCGGACAGGAGGGGGGGGACATGAGAGGGCACATGAGAGGGCACAGGAGGGGGGCACATGAGAGGGCACAGGAGGGGGGCACATGAGAGGGCACAGGAGGGGGGCACATGAGAGGGCACAGGAGGGGGGCACATGAGAGGGCACAGCAGGGGACAGTAGGGAGAGAGTAGGGGGACAGTAGGGCAAAACAGGGGGGCCGCAGAGAGGCAGCAAGATGACAGGAGGGAGAGAGGAGGAGGAGCTACGTGACAGCCCAAACTGATCCTGCAAAAAGTAGGATTCGGATGCCTATTTGGCATCCGATTGCAGAGATCAGTTTGGATCCGATGCTGTCCGATTTATTTCGGACAGCATCGGATTTAAAGAAATCGTAATGTGAAAGTAGCCTTACCACCAGAACGCACCCGCCTCCGTCTTCCGCCCGCTCTCTTCTATGTCGCCGCCACGTACAGATTGAAACCAAGATGGCGGCCGGGAAGTATCACGAGAGTTCCTGGCCTCCATCTTGGTTTCGCCCTGTTCACAGTGGCGACATGCAAGATGGCGATGGAAGTAAGTATTTCGCCACCACTCTGCCCCCCCTGGCCTCCACTGACCACTCTGCCCCCCCCCCCCCCCCCGCCTCTGCTGACCACTCTGTCCCCCTTGATCTCCGCTGACCACTCTGCCCCCCTGGCCGCCACTGACCACTCTGCCCCACCCTTCCCTCCACTGACCACTCTGCCCCCCCACCCTCCGCTGACCACTCTGCCCTCCGCTGACCACTCTGCCCCCCCAGCCTCCGCTGATCACTCTGCCCCCCCCCCGTTCTCTGCTGACCACTCTGCCTTCCGTCCTCCGCTGATAAACTCTGCCCTCCATCCTCTGCTCACCACTCTGCCCTCCGTCCTCCGCTGACCACTCTGCCCTCCGTCTTCCGCTGACCACTGAGCCACCGAACAGTGCTGACCACTGAGCCACCGTGCAGTGCTGACCACTGAGCCACCGTACCTTGCTAACCACTGAGCCACCGTACAGTGTTGACCACTGAGCCACCGTACAGTGCTAACCACAGAGCCACCGTACAGTGCTGACCACTGAACCACCGTACAGTGCTGACCACTCAGCCACCGTATAGTGCTGACCACTGAGCCACCGTAGAGTGCTGACCACTGAGCCACCATATACAGTGCTAACCACTGAGCCACCATACACACTGCTAACCACTGAGCCACTGTACAGTGCTGACCACTGAGCCACCGTGCAGTGCTGACCACTGAGCCACCGTACAGTGCTGACCACTGAGCCACCGTACAGTGTTGACCACTCACCCACCGTACAGTGCTGACCACAGAGCCACCGTACAGTGCTGACCACTGAACCACCGTACAGTGCTGACCACTGAGCCACCGTATAGTGCTGACCACTGAGCCACCGTAGAGTGCTAACCACTGAGCCACCGTACAGTTCTAAACACTGAGCCAGCATACAGTGCTAACCACTGACCCACCATATACAGTGCTAACCACTGAGCCACCATATACAGTGCTAACCACTGAGCCACCATATACAGTGCCAACCACTGAGGCACCATACAGTGCTAATCACCGAGTCACCGTATACAGTGCTAACCACTGAGTCACATTACTGCTCTAATTATTGAGCCACCATATACAGTGCCAACCATTGAGCCACCATAGAGTGCTAACCACTGAGGCTGTTTACAGTGCTAACTATTGAGCCAGTGTATACTGTGCTAACCACTGAGACCCTGTATACTCTGCTAACCACTCAGCCGCCGTATACTCTGCTAACCACTGAGCCGCATAAAGTCTGCTAACCACTGAGTTGCTGTAAACTCTGCTAAGCACAGTGCTGCGGGCAGGAGAGGGCCGGGGGACAGCGGGCGGGTGCGGCCAGGAAGGCCCCCCCGCCCCTACTGCCCGCACCAGGCCGCTGTTCCCCGACCCCCTCCTGCACGCACCCGGCCGCTCTTTCTCGGCCACCTCCTGCCTACACATGGCCGTTGTTCCCCTGCCCCCTTCTGCCCGCTGTTCCCCGGACCCCTCCTGCCCGCACATGGCCGCTGTCCCCCTGACCCCCTCCTGCCGCACCCGATTGCTGTCTCCCTGCCTCCCTCCTGCCCGCATCCGGCCACTGTCCCCCGGCCCCCTCCTGCACGCACCTGGCCGCTCTTCCTCAGCCTCCTCCTGCCCACACATGGCTGTTATTCCACCAGCCTCCTTCTGCCCGCTGTTCCCCGGCTTGCTCCTGAACGCTCCCGGCCACTGTCCCCCAGCCCCCCTGACTGCACCCACCTGCTGTCTCTTCCTGGACTCCCGCACTGCTGCACACTGGCACCGCTGCACACCGGTACTGCTGTATGTATTCTATCTACTATATAATTGCCGTAGGCACTTCCGTGTCGGACCCCGCAAAAGACCGTGCCTTTGTCACTCTGTGACGTCACCACGTGCGACCCCTCGCCGCTGTCAGCACACACCCCCAACCCCTGTCACCACACCCCCCCCATATGTCCTCACCCCCCCATATGTCCGCACACCCCTGCTCCGATCCCGCTCCGGAGCCGCTGCTGTCAGCACATGCTCCTCTCCTGTAACCACGCTCCCCGCTGTCCACACACCCCCCCCCCCCCCCCCCCCCCCGCTGTCACCACGCACATCCTGAGCCATCCGGTTACCGCAGTGCGGTATTCAGCACACATTTTTGACAAAAAATGTGTGTGACCGGAATTGCATTCACCGCATCCGGATCCGGATGCGGTGAATGCAATTCATGTTTGCAATGTGACCCTACCCATAGTGTTAAATATGGTACCTGTGAGAGGTAGCAAACAGAAAGAAATTAGCCTAGGGGTTATATGTCCCTTAAGAAGTGTGGTTCTTGTTCACAACTGAGTATGTTTTACCTCTGGTATCATAAAATCTGTATGCTGGTGTGTAGGGCAAATTTTTTTGTGACTCGATGATGTTGCTATTAAAGATAACGGGGTCAGTAATATCAGTGAAGGTTATTTTGTTATATTATCCCATTATTTAATTACCTGGATACACTGTCCTGTGGGGGTTAGGTATGGGCT